>JAQFJA010000004.1:3015977-3027320 GCA_029874485.1 Naso brachycentron
TGGACTGTTGTATAAAAGCAATATCACACTCAAGGTCGTGATGTTGTATTGTAATATTGTCATGACTGTGACCTTGTGCCTTTGACCGAACCACAGCCGTGGCGATATTACAGTACAACATCACTCCCTCTTGTGTGATATTGCTTAATTACAGGTCAGTCGGGGCCCTTTGGAAGGTTCGAGGCCCGTTTCATTTGAATGGGGTGAAACATACAGCACCAAAGACAGCCTTTGCAGACAGACCTGGTGTGTAGGAAAAGCAAACCAGATCATCAGAGACCCCCACCACCCTCACCGTGAACTATCCAAGCTTCTGCCGCATGGCAGACGGTACAGCAGCCTCCAGCCAAAACGGAAAGACTCAGACGAGGTTTTTTTCAAACAACAATCACATTCCTCAACAAAACCTCACTGAACAATATAGAATAGAATAGAAAAATACTCTATTGTCTACTTTTTGCATACAAAAGGCAGAAATTTTCTTTTGGCTGCATGTGCAAAGAATGGGCACAACAGTACATGGTAAAAAAAGACAACATATATCTCACAATACACAAATAGACAAAACTCTCATTCCATAAAAAGCAGTAAAATAAAAACTACAATAGAAGCTACAACAAAAGGAGCAACAAGGACTCTGTGGGGATAAAAACAGTCCACATACATACCTGCATTGACACTATCACACAGGCACACACACACACACACACACTTTTATATTATATTATTATTATATATTTTATATATTATATGTATATATTATTATTATATTATTTTATATTTATAATTTGTATTGGTACCTTATCTTTATTTATGTTTTTTTCCTGCTGTTTATTGTACGTCTGTGTTTTTAGTATGTTTAATGTTTGCTGCTGATGATCTTGTGAGCTCTGCCACAAGAATTTTGCTCCCTTTCTTTGCATGTGCTCCAATCCTGAGCATGTAATAAAGTTTTCTGAAATCTGAAGCAGACCAACAGCCCAGCTGACAAATGCTCTGCTGCCAAAAATCTAAAGAACTCCTGGTCAAGTGAAACTCACAAGTACGAGAAGTGTGGATTATCACCATGTGATGTATTGTTTGTTTGTTTTTACATTTGTTAAAGTTTTTTCAGTGAAACGGGGCCTTTTCTATAAACTAATGTTAAAATCCTGCTTGAACAATTCCAAAATGTATTTATAAACTACATGCATTATTCTTCCTAAGACACTGATTAAGGTCACATTAGGACCTGACCTCTGTCTTGATTGAGGGCGATCTCAGTACTTCCACTGTACCATGTACACAAATGAAGTCAGGTGGTTTACAATCCAATTTATGCTGGCAGTGCTCAGTGCAGCAGATGATGAAAGCGGGGGGGGTGGGGTTGACCCGACCAGTTGCACTAATGACTTCTTTGCTGCTCTCAGAACAAAGGTAGTAAATAAATGTGGGTGTCAACAGTGGCATGGACTTTAAGATCTGTTTCTCCATTTGTTTTTTGTATTGCACAGGTTTTTAGTGCTTAAGTGTCCTGAGAAAAGTATTATTTTGTTCGGCTGTGCATGTGTAAAACATCTTCTGATATTAAGAGAGAAGATTTCTTTTAAAAGTGAAGACATTCCCTCTGTGCATGTACCATTCAAATTGAGTCTTCATTGTATGCCAACAGAAAACTTTTGAAACTCTTATCACTGGGGAGGAGAACGCAACAGAACAGCCAGAGCTAGAGAGAGAGCAGCTAAAGGGATTATCAGGCGTCAGTTCAAGAGGATGCCCCATCCCATTGCTGGCCATCATCAAAGGAAGCGTAATGTTTCTCCACAGGGAAGCACGGGATTATTTGCTCAACGCTGTTAGTGCGGACTGTTACTGTTTCCAACCAAGACAACCTAAAGTTCCTCTACTTGCCAGAGGACAACTTTAGCTTCATTTTCTTATCAAGACCTCAGGAACTTTCATGGAAATGGACTGTGGCCCTTCCACAACTTGTAACTCATGGATAGACAGCTTCCCAAATTGCATTTTTTTGGAAATGCAATGCTGATAATCACTCTCTTTGGCCATCTCCCCAGTCTGGAGTGACTACCTCAGATCATGCTCATGATCAAACCTTTCTTGAGGACTTTGCCTTGTAGATTTCTCGGGAATCCTAATCTCTATGGGATCCTGAGGAGATTTTTTCAACGGAGGATGATGGAGGATTGGAAGCATGTGTAACTATCTCTCAATCCGTTGACTGTTATTTCTTGGGAAACCCTGACAGACACGGAAACATATAGATGTGAACAACCTGACAGGATTCAATCATCTGTCAGGTAGGATAGGAAAATGCTTTCCAGCAGGATAGTGGACATATACTCTCGGTTCCCCTAGAGTTGTCCTGGCACCGCACAAGAGTTTAAAAAGGTGTTTGGGGGCAGGGGAGGTTTTAAATGGTGTTAATAACAGAGGAACAAGGTGAAGGTGCAAAGGTTCGAGAGAATGGAGTTGCTGGACACGTGGGCCTGGGTGAGACTGAGTTTAGAACCAATAAATATGCTATGGATACACCTACCATGTCCATCACCAGTGATGAAAGTGGGGATGAACGTGAGGTGTCCGAAGAGGACGATGACACAGACACTGAAGTTGATTACACACGAAACTATTGGGAGGATGAGGATGATATCTACCAGGAGTTTGAGGAGTTGGACTTCGAAGCCCTGTCGGATCACTCAGACACCCGGAGCGTCGCCTCCGACGATTCTTTCTATCCCCCGGACAGTACAACTATGTCCCTCTTGTACCGCTCACCAAGCCCCGACAGTCCTCAGCCCATTTCCTTCTTCAATGCGTGCTGCAACAACAATGCTGTCATTGTCAAGATTATGATCAGACAAGGAGTTACTGAAGAGGAAGTGAGAGAGACAGACAGAAACAGAAGAGTAGGTTTCCCTGAAAAACAACTGATTTTGTTTCAATTCATCTTCCAACATCATTGCATGGTGATCTAGATTTACTGCACATTAATTTTAATAGTATGATTTGTGTGACTTTGAAAAAATAATATAACTCTGACACGTGATGACTTGTGATTGAATTCACAACTCAGGCAAGTTTTAAAGTAATTTCATTCATTTTTATACCTGTGGAAATTAATGGAAAACATTATCAGCTCAAAGGCTCAGAAGTAGAAAAAATACATTTAGTACAAATTCGTTGCACAGAATATCATCTTATCAGCAGGTGTGTTGGATCAAAAAAATTTTAATGTGAAAAAAATCAAAAGATAAACTGAGTATAAGCGTGATGACTTGTTCGCATTTTATCTGTGGAAGTATGAGACATCACAGTGTAATTTGCAAAATAGCAGTAATGTAAGATAGGCCTTATCATGATTTCATATTTAAATAGCATAAGAGTGTCTAATAACTGATGCGCTTGTGCAGCATCAGTGCTATGACACCGCCAGCAGGGTTGATTGTGGTGTAAACCATCCACTTCCCCTTCAAAATAATGAGGTTACGACACCTCAGTTTGAATTATGGGTCAAAACAGTGCTGTAGAGGACTTTGTACCAACTGTTGAGAGATGTACCACATGAGGATATTATATCACTTAAATCATAGTGAAATTTAAACTTGGCACGGGGTACATTTGCCTGCAATGTTGATTGGCCAACCAATTTCATGTCTAAGATGTGGAATGTTATTTTTAATTAAGGAACAATGGCAGATAAAAAAAAAATGTGTTGACTGAGTAAATTTAGCTGTTTTTCTCACTGGCAGTCACATCAGGTTTTGCAGTGAGAGCTGAGCCAAGAGCAGCTCCTGATCACCAGTGAGGCACTGAAGGTCAAATCCTGAAGGAGGGTTCAGAGGACTTAGTTAAGCCTCGAGCAGCAGATGGGGTGTATAAATGGCGCAGTGGCAGTGTCATGAAGCAGCTTGCTATCAGAGCTCAGCTTTTAAAGGGCTTGCTAAGACATTGACCTGAGCACTCTGTAGAGTATACTGTATACTTAGAGAGCTGGGACAGACAGAGAAGGATTGTCCTGGAGCACTGTGACAGTAATGTCTTTCAGGACACTAAGAAGGGTGTGACATAGCATATGCTGCCGTGGAAATCAGTCAGTTCAGTCTTTACAGTCTTTACATGAAGGATTTGTGAAGTGGATGTCATCTTTGATACTTATTTCTAACATGAGAACCAGTCTGGCTTCCTGACTGTGCAGCGCTATCTTTATTTGCTGCATGAATGCAAATGGCATTAATGATCTTCACACTTAACACCTTTCATGACTGTGAGAAAATTCATTGATTTGACTATCTCTTTGTTTTGGCCAATCACATTCAAAGGACATGACTGCAATACTGCCTGTCTCATCACTGAGTTCACCTGATACATGCAACATTCTGACATATGTTAAAAAAAAATAGAGAAGGTAGCCTTTGAGAGCCCAATCTCCTGATTCTGCAGCTTGAGGTGGCTCCATGTACAAGTACAGCCCCTGGTAATGAAACTAGAACGTTACTTTTCCCATTCAAACTCTCGAGTGCCGAGCAGGGAGGCATTAGGTATCAGTTCACAGTCTTTGGTATGACTTGGCTGGAGATCGAACCCCAGCCTCCCAACCTCAGGGCAGACGCTCTAACCACAAGGCCACTGAGCTGGTTAACATAGGTAGGCAATGTCAAACCATTTTGGTCCCAGTTACCCAAACATATGCACATATTCAATACAAGTCTCCAGAAACTGTTTCCCTAAAGACGAAGCTTGGAAGTAATTTCCTTGAATTCAAAATATCCCCACAGTCTCACAATCCCAATATCCTGTTGATCTGTGTTTTAAGTAAGTTCTTGTTGTATCTTATAAATTTTGAATTGGTCAACCAGCTCTGTATCGGAACCTTTTCTTGCAATATTTTGAGTAAAAGACCTCATTTTAATTCCAGCCAAAGCAGACTCTTAAATGTGCAAACCAAGAGCCAGTTCAGTTTGGGTCAGTCATTAGCTTTAAATGTTGCAGAGACTGACTGCTCAGTACTATCAACAAATATATGGACTGTTCTATATCTCTAGTTTCTACATAGTACTCATACTGTAGTGTGACTACAGCCTAACTCTTGCTGATCTTTCAACTCTGCGTGTAGATTGATGGGATACCAGGTGGATTATTATGATCAGTTAGCAGCAGTTATAACTATCTCTGTGTTTTTAGAAGCCAAAATACAACAAAGACCTGACTAAATTCAAGCAACCTTGTTTTTGTGTTTCAGTCTGGTCTGATTGCGGCCTGCTACCATGGTTACGTGGACGTGGTCATCGCCCTCTCTCAGTGCCCGTATCTTGATGTTAACTGGCAGGACAACGAGGGCAACACTGCTCTTATTACTGCAGCACAAGCAGGTAAACACATCTGCGGTGGGTGTTTTGAACCCCTGTGTGTGTGTGTGTGTGTTCCTTTTTTTTAAAGATATTTATCGGCCAATTTTGTGCCTTCATTGATAAGACAGCTGAAGGAACCTGTGGCCGCAGCAGCAGGGATTCAGCCTCTTGGGGCGCCCGCTCTACCAACTGAGCTAGCAGGGCGCCCCGTGTATGCATGTATATTGTTCTCATCATAGTGACTGCTGATGTCTTAAAATGTGACAATGTTGCTGAAACTAGTTCCAACAGGGCAACAAACATTGTCAGACAAACAGGTTGAAAACAAGCCAAACTAACCAATAATTTTGCCGGATCCATTACTACTTTTTTTTTTAGGTAAAACAAAGTGAGCAAGTGCAGGCTAAAGCAGAACTAGGAAATCTTTTTGTTGTGATACTAACTTACTATACTCTACCTTTTGTTTTCTGTTCTCCCAAAAAAATTTGTCCAAATTGTTGACAAACCTGTTCAATTTGTGCTCCTCAGCACAACCTATTCTAAATGATTCTGCTGTGCTCTCTTTCTTCAGATTTTTTGATAGAAACCAAGAGACCTGTACCAAAGTTTAACCTAAGACCAGCTTCATACACAGATTCAATGATCAGTTAACTATTTGAGCACTAACCTGATAAAATTTCTTGATCTGAGTACCAACGCAGTCAAAGATAATGGAATCACCTTTTAGCAGATATCCTGTGACAGGGACACTTACAGGTTCTGTGAAGATGGTAGAGCGATAAGAAAGTTTGAGTTTCCAGTCTGTCTCCTCCATTCACCACAATGTGGAAACATTTCATTGTTACTGTTACTTATTCAAATGTCAGGCTAAAAACCTATTATCAGTCTGGACACTCACAACTTCCAGGATGTGTGATTTCATCCGACTGAAATTTAAATATTACATTTGTGTCCCAATTTATGCATTTTAAAACCCATTTTACCTTATTTAATATTCCTCATAATCTAATATTTAATCTCTCAGTGAGACGTTACCTTGCATACTTAAACATTTCTCTCTCCTCAGTACTTTTGATGCATAATTCACAGTGGTAAAAATTTTATTGCAAAGAAATGAGTTTCAAAATTGATCCAAATTAAAACACAGAGCATATTATAAGGTCTGCTGCTTCCATTTGCAAGAATCACTGCTATTTGCTGGCATTAGAAAGTACCATAGAAAGTAATTTTATAGTGATGCAGCCACATGTATCAGACATGGCGTCCCAGCCTCTCATCTGCTAACGATGATGAATGGCTCTCTGAGGCCTGTGATGAATAGCTGCAGAGTACTCTTCATTTTCTGCTTCATTAAAAGAAGTATCGATCCCCTTTCATGACAAAGTATCCTGCAACACTTCGGAGGAAACAGGTGTGTCAGACTACGAGTCCACATGACTGCAACAAAGTGGTTGCATGCATGAGAAGAAAAACTTTCTCGTCACTTCAGGTCCAAAGTGTTGGTGCATGCGCTAGAAATGAAGCTAAGGTCTGCAGAGCTAAAGTCCCATTGTTAACCATCCTCCTCACCTTTCCATTCGACCATGCTTCTTCTTCTAGCTGTATATCTCCCTAATGGACTCCTGCTGCTCGCTGAAACTCTGCATTGTGCTCACTTCAAAGAATTTCTGGAGATCAGACTGTTTCATTAGCCTGGATTTAGACTGGATTTACTCAATTAGGAACTCAGGTTGTGAATGGTTAAAAAGCTGTGCTGAAGGGTAAAAATTTGTAGTTTGACTTCAAATCCCATCAGCAACAGCGAATGGCTGACAAAATAAAAGCTTAAAATCAGGTAAAACAACGATTAAGTGAAGGTGTGTTTATATGCACAGATCCAAGGAAGTTTTCTCGCCTTCGTGTGTACAGGAAGAAGTTTAACTGAAGCCTGCCACAAAGTTACACACACAAACTGACTCCTCCATTATGTTGTCAAAGAAATGTTGTATAGTAAAAGTGAGAAAAAAGGCAGAAAAGCTTTTATTTTGATGCCTGTTAGAAATGGAGATTTGTTGTTAAAATGCAGAACAGGAAAGAAAATCGTTAGCCTAAAAACATTTCTGCATGTCTGTCTGTTCCCCAGGTCACATGATCATCTCTAACTACCTACTCAACTACTTTCCTGGGCTGGACATCGAGCGGAGGAACTGTCACGGTTTCACAGCTTTGATGAAGGCTGCCATGCAGGGCCGGGCTGAGTGTGTCAGAGCTCTCATGCTGGCAGGTAAAGCACAGTAACAGTAAACAGCTGAGTACATGGACATCAGTTCTAGAAACTTAGATCTTGCATAAAAACTTTTATGCTACTTGCAAGCAGTTGAGACCTATGCGTATTAGCTGTACATATCATGGTGGAAATCTGCATGGATGACAATAAATATGCAGATTCTTCCTTGCACCGACCACATCCATAACGCTGTGTATTTTCAGGAGGTGACATACAGGCGCGGGATCATGGTCGCAGTATGACACCCAGGGAGTGGGCTCTCTTCACCGGTCGATATGAGACGGCCAACCTGATGTATCGGCTGATGTCAAAGCCCTGTGCTGAGCAGATCTGTGACGCCTTCTCCATGGAGTGGCCCATGCTGGAGGTAAAAAAAACAAAAGAAAAAGATTGTGACTGAAGGCCTTTAAACAGTAAGTCTGTCTTTTTCGAATGCATATTTTAAATCCGTAATAAAAAAAAACAATTCAAAAAACAAACAAAAAAAACAGTTGCGCACTGAGTCTAATAGGTTTATTTTTCTATTCAATGCAAAAATTTGCGGTAAGGGGCATCCGGTGGCTCAGGTGGTAGAGCAGGCGTCCCATATACAGAGGCTGTGTCCTCGCCGCAGTGGCCACGGGTCATTCCCCTCTCTCTCCCCTGTTTCCTGTCTACCCTTCAGCTGTCCTGTCCAAGAAATAAAGGCACCAAAAGGTATCTTTGAAAAAATTATTGCAGTAAATACAAGACAAAATGGAGTCTCCAAGCAGAGAGGATGATTTTGTGATTCTGCCACTTCTTAAGAAAAAAAAAAGAAAAAATACTGGGTTCATACAATCCTAAAAACAAAAGAAGAGCAGGGAGAGTTTCACTCGCTGATAAAGGAGCTACAGAATTATCCCTATCGCTCGTCGGATGTCAGTCACCCAATTTAATACACTGCTAGCCAGACTGGAACTACACATTTAAAAGAAGACCACCAATTTCCACTAACCGATTGATCCTGAATAGCGGCTGGCAGTATGTTTGAGGCAGGGACACACAGACACTCTCCCTTTCTCTCTCTCCATCAACACCCTTTAAACAATTTGGACAAATGTGAAAAAAGGCTGAAAACAAACCTGTTCCGAAAAAAATAATGACAGACTAAAGTTTTGAAGTCAGCATGTAAATATGATTGACACGACATGAGGTCATAATTTTTTTTTAACGTGCGTCAATTTCGGACGAAAAAGCGGACTCAGTGTGCAAAGGCCTTAAATGCTAACATTAAATGAACCACTTGGATTTTTTAAAAAATTCTCCTGTGGGAAATTTAATCCAAGGAGTCATTACTATCCATTTTGAAATTTAATCCTGTGAACTTTAACACATGATCTTGTTGTGCAGGAGCTGGTTGCCCAGGCCCAACACCCAAAGTCATGCTGGAGGCGTTTCAGCGACCTCTTCTCCTGCTGCCCTTATAGGATTTATATTAACAACAAGGTAAACCCTGTGGACGATGGCGTTCTTGACCACATGGTACGGATTACCACCAGTATCTCCAGTCCATTCATTGCCACAGCTTGCCGCACGTTGTGTCCAGGCAGCCCGCCATGCATCGGGAAGCGTCGTCATGCAGTTCAGGAGATCCTGAGGAGGCAACGGGTGGTTGAGCTTAAGCGTCTGGGCCCAGACAGACTGAACAACTACAAGAGATTTTTCCAGAACTCACGGGTTCAACTCATCCCCAAGGTGAGGGATCGGCGGGCCAGCCTCCAGCCTCAGCTTCTGAGCGAGGTGGCCACAGCGTCCACGCTGGCCATGAGACGAGCGAGTCTTCTGCCTCTAAATATGCTGAGAAGAAGCAGTGTGAGGCCAGGCATGGTGGTGCCCAAAGTGAGGCTCTGCAAGGCCCCGGCTGCGGCCTTTATACCTGACAAAATCAAACGGAGCAGGAACCATAACCAGCTGCAGATCCCCAAGTGGAACTACAAGATGAAGAGTGTAGAGAGGAGGCAGGAGGAGGAGAGGAAAAAACTGTTACTGCTGAGAAGGAGGAGATGAGGGGAAAGGGCAGAGCGACTGCATGCTCACAATATCCAAAAAAGCAGGACAAGATTTGCTGAAACTCTAAAGAGCTGGCTGTTACAGGCCAGTGTTGCAGCCCTGCAAAAAACCAACGTAATAAAAAATGCTAATATCACAGCTTGCTCGTTCAAAGCTGACATTTTTGAATTTGTTGCCTTGTTTCTATTTGAGCTTACATGCCTTATATGTGAGGCATAATTTGTTTTGCACTGTAGAGGACAGAGGGGCTTCTAATTTGTGCTAGGATGCTAACATTATTTTCCACATTAGCAAGCTTACACATATGGTGCATTCAACGACATGGCAAAAGAAAAAAACAAATCAGTGACGGGGGTTTAGTGGGGATAGCAAATGTTGTGAACTCTGAACATTTGCTCCCACATCGCAAAGAAGGAAGCAAAAATACTGTACGTAGGATTCAGTAAGAGAAATGTGAGAAAACAAGAACAGAAGATAAGTTGAGATTAATAATGGAAGAAAAAAGGGGTTAGCAGGAGAAAGACAAAACACTACAATGACATCATGCCAAGTTGCAAAGAATTCGTAATCTTTGTGTGGTAACATGCTGAAAAATGTAAGATTTGACATTAAAATTTGAGTATCAAGAGAGCAGAAATGGGGCTTGAAAAGGCAGGGAGGTGGCAGCCAGTCAGAGGGATTTCACAGGCTGGAGAAGAGCTCTGACATGGCCAAGTGAAGATCAGTGGCTCTCTGCTACAGTGGATTGCCACAGAAAAGGATGGCTGAGCATGCAGGAAGAAGCCAAGAAGCCATTTTTCACTGATTCACAGTAGAACAGGTATTTGCAAGGAAGGGACGAGCTTATGAGCAGTATTTGACAGCTGAGCTGAGGAACCAGCTCACACAGGCTTTGTGAGGACTTTGTGGAGAACTGGAAAGACAGAGCCAAAAATAAACAGCTTAGTGCTGGACTATGACTTGTTGACTTCCAAAATAATCACACCAGATAGTCCAAGGCCACTGTCTGCTCCTGCATGCATCCTGCTCTGTAAGAACGACTGGGACCCATTTGTTCCAGTGCGCGTGCATGTGTATTAAGTTTTCATTGGATTAGTGGTTTACAGAATACAAAGATATTAAACTCATTGCTGCAAAATGTTTATAAGAAGAAAGTATCAATATGGCAATTTTACTATTTACATTTCTATGAAAGATTAATGAGGCACATTAAATGTACTGTATGTCTAGTAGCCATAAAAGGTAGCAGAACGCATAACAAAATACTAAGCCACAACTCATTCTACCATGTTTTCAACGAGTTTTGCATTAGGGCAGAAGCTGGTTATCATTATGCTTAAAGAAAAACTGGAGAGGGATTTAAAAGCATCAAGCTTGACTTCAACAAACTGCATTTCATTTACCAGAGGTGTGGGCTTGAGCCAGAAAACTGGTGATTTTAGACGTGACTTAACAAAATCAAACAAGGCTTGAAAATCTTTGTCTTTGGGACTGCGTGACTGATTCATCAAAGTAGCTGCAGAAGGTAATATAAGACAAATGACAGGACAGTAAAGTGTTTATTTATTCAATGACAGCGTCAGTGTAGAGATGAGGTGTTTTTGATTTCTTTGGAACAGACAAGCTGGTTTTTCTTATCATTATTATTTTAGTATTTTTCTTCTAAGTTTATGTAATTTCCTTTTTCAAACATTTTTT
>JAQFJA010000004.1:3061023-3071205 GCA_029874485.1 Naso brachycentron
TTAATATTACAATTGTTTGTTGTGTTGTGACCCTCAGTGTCAGTTTTATTAAATTAAAAGAGCATCATGTTTTAATTACATTAGAAATAATACTTAAAATTTTCAGGGTGATGACATTCTGCTGCGTTCAATTCTGCATCTCCCCTGTCTTTTGTTTATCTTGAGACTTGATTCAAGGTTACCTGAGTGCGCGCACACACACACACACACACACACACACACACACACACACACACACAAACAGGGCAGTGACAGCACTGACAGGACACAAACCAATCAACACATGAACACCTGAACACCACATTTCCTTCATTTTGGAGACCACCTGTTAATGGATTCAGTTCTCAATCAATTTAGCATAATTAATCCCTCTGAAGCGTTCTCCTTGCAAGGCAACAAGGCTGCCAATTATCTCTCATTATCATCTTTCAGTGTGAAGGATCTAACTACTGTGAAAAAAAATCACACTGCTGGATAAAAGGTAATGTGTTTACTAAGGGAACTTTCAAACCAAACAGAATTCGATTGGTCTACAGTGCGATGCAGCTGTGAGCAAACGTCCACTGTGGAAAAATGTCACTTTAGTGGTAACACAAGGGGAGAGTGTTTCTTTGTCTTTCACTTTATAATTTATAATTTGGACGTCTCTGTTTGAGTTTTGTTCAGCCATTTTCAGTCAAAACACATTGTCATCTTGCCACTCTTGAGACCAGTTAGTATAAAATAAGAGTGATTCAAGCAGTTCAAGAACACGTTTAAATTTTCTGTTTATGACATTCAAGGTGTTTTAAGTTCTTTATACGAAATACAAAATGAGGACATTTCTTTTTCGATTAATGTAGGATTTACTACGTTCAGTGTTTACATGCAAATTTACTGATAAAAGGCGTAAGCATGCACATAAAAGGTAAAGGTACTTTATTTGTCACACATACGATGTACAGTGAGACTTGGTCTCTGCATTTAATCCGTCCCTGAGGAGCAGTGGGCAGCCACAGTGCAGAGCCAACAGACCAACTCCAGACTGTGTGCCAGTACCTCGGTCAATGGTGCTGACTGGGGATAGAGTTAACATACAGTGCATGTTTTTGATGGTGGAGAAAACTGGAGCAAGCAAAGGAAAACCACATGAACACAGGGAGATCATGCAAACTCTACACAGAGAAAGGTCCAGCTGGGAATCAAACTGAGGACCTTCATGTTATGATTTGAAAATGTTAACCTGATCCACCGTGTTGCTCCAGGTGTGCATTACATAAGAGCTAGTCTGACCCACAGGAAGTGCACTGCAGGTATAAACACTGCCATCGGCTGAGCAGGTGCTGGGAGAGCTTTCCCTACCCCTTCCGCTTTCTGCGTGCCACCGTTTCAAAAGTCCCACTGCTATGGGAAACAACAATAATAACCTCTGAGCTAGCAGCCTACATGCTGGAAATGGAAAGTTTTGATGACGGGGAATTAGACAATTTAATGCCAGTGCTCTTTTTCACACATCTAAATCTTTCACTAAAATGAGTTTCCCACTGACACTATTTTGCAGAAGCACAGTCGCAGTATCTGGGGCCTTGCACCGCCCACAACGATTGTGATTGGTTTAGAGAAAAACAAACCAGGCGAAGCATTTTTTCCTCAACACCAGAATGTGTAAGTGTAGAGCCAGACCTTTGCCCAGCGCTGAATGCTGTGGACAGAAGTCTGGCTATGAGAGACTATATAAAAGCTCCTGTATCACAAAGCAGTCTGTCCTTCCATGTTCAAAGTGTCTGGGGACTAGATGAAAGACAGCAAGGGAGGGTAAGTGGTAGCCAAAGTTAAAAACTCAAATTTAAAATGTCCGTACTTTGGCAGAAAGACAAAATGTCGGTTTGGATGGATGGACGGATGGATCAACCTTTCATTGTCCTTTAACAAGGAAATTTGTTGCCACAGTCTGCACAGAGCCTACATACATAGATACATAAAAACAGAATACAACCATAACACATATACATGAAAGAACATCCACACAGGACACATCTGCCCACATAAACCCACAAAGCACACACACACTACAGTTACCAGGTCTCAGGCAGAGGGGACAAAGCTCTTTGTTGGCCAGAATCACAAATCTGATCACAATCTACTCGCACACCAGATGTAGTAAAGCTATTTAGTGTCAAAACTAACTGTCAAAAGTAGTTAGCTTTAGTTTTTTAAAAGCTATTCAATAAAACACATGGATGACTTGCATAGATGGAACTAGAAGTAAGACATATGTTTGCCTATTATGGGCATCATGACATAATTAACCTATTGGGGCACAAATAAGCAGACGTTACCATCGTGCCGCCCATTCTCTGAGTAATATGTACAGTTCACTTTCATAGGCCTCATGGCAATGAAAGTTCCCTCACGCAGCTCAGCTCAGTGGCTGGCAGGCATGAGGTCTGTATCAGGACCACCTGCCTTTAAATACGTTGACCCGGCCTTGCTCATCTTTCAACCACCTCTTGATTCGGAGGCCAAGCTAGTCTTTACTGGATCTCAAAGCTAACTGGTTAAACTGTCCTCAGATCTGAGGAGCCTCAGTCGTTGTTTGCATGAGATACTGGTCTGACTGATTCACCATAGCTTTTTTTCCCCTCTACTCTGACTTGTCTCCAAACAGTGGAGTATTGCAGCTCTAGCATATGCTGGTTAAGCTATGCTTAGGAGGTTCAGGGCACTGGGAGGTGGCGTTCTCCTCACTCAGAGCAAGCTGAGATAGTTCATCTCTTTCCTTTAGCACATCAGCTAAAGGATACAGCTGCAACACAAATGAGACTCCCGGTGCCTGTGCATGTCTAAGGGTACGTTCAGACTGAAAGCGTGAACATGATAAACGCGACAAGATTACATACAAAGTCGATGTAAAGATGTGATAACGCACAATCTCACTTAGAGCGATGTGAATTACGTGATGTGGCGTCCATCACCTTTACAGCCTTCATCACCTTCATCGCCCCATCGCTCAAAGTTGAAAATATTGACCTTTTTTAGTGACATCCAGTGATGCTGTGCCGTGACAGCTAATTAGTGTCAAGATTGTCCCGATGTCAATGACATCCCTGCAGCACGAACGTTGCAGGAATTTACTGAGTGGACACTGAATCAGACATCGTGGTCAAAACAACTGTTGCTGTGTGTGAATTCCGTGGAGCTCCCACTACACAAACCACAGGATCATCTTACAAACACAGACATGGTGTCGTTAATTTTTCCAACCTGTCTAGGACCTCCACAACTGTTGGAGTGCAAAAAGGATGATTAAATCGTCAGTAATTAGCGACAGAAAGGGGCCAGCCCCCCCCTCCTCTGAATGAGCTAACACAAGCAGACTGTGTACATCGTGTGAATGACGCGATTTAAGCGACTGAGGCAATGATCAATAATATGATCCAATTGAGATCAAGCGACACGATACTGGTGTTTCTTGCGAAAGCATCGTGTTCATCGCTTTTAATCTGAACACACCTTAAGACTTTCAAAGTATGCAAAAGCTGCAAGTTGTATTATGAGTAAATAAGCTCATTTTGAGACACATATGATGTGTTCTAGTGTTAAAGGGGATTTTGCAGATACATGTTAGTAATGCTGTCAGTATGAAGAGTTTTGAAAAACGTCTTCACTATTGACAGTGGTATGCATGGTAGCAATTAAAAAAACCAACTAGTACTTAACCATCAACTACAGTTGATAGTTTGCTTTTGTAATCTGTATTTCTTAAACAAATAACCAATAAATTCGCCTTCACATGGTAACAAAAGGCTGGAACTACCCAATATGTCGTTGTGTGCGATCGTTCAAATATGTGCCTATGTAACTACGTACGGCTGTAAGAGCTGAAGGTGCAGGTGCTGCTTGTCAGTTTAGTGACAAATGGAGAAAGACTGCTAATTTAAGCTGCCATGATCACAGTTCATGTCCCTGTAAGCAGATTATGTACAGATGTGGTTACACTAGGGAGGGATTAAAGACCACTTGTGTGTCTTGCAGAGATGGATGCATTTACACCTTTTAAACATCTGGGTGGTCTTCATGTTCCTGCGTGTGTTTCTGAGCAGCTTGTAGGGTCAGTAACAAACGGTGTTAGCCTGCTCTGCAGTAGTTGCAGCAGAATTTCAGCAATTCCTGTTTGTTGGCACGACGGCATGAACACAAACAGGGAGTAAAACGAGCAGTGAGTAAGAGCAAAGACAGAAAATGTGTCTGTGTGTGGAAAAAAGAGAACAAGGCAGAAACAGGGTGAGACATAAGAAGAAGGAAGGGTTAAAGGAGAGATAATATGATGGGGAGAGAAGGGGTGGAATAATAGAAGGAGATGGAGATAGCGAATGGGAAGAGAGTGAATAAAGAGAAAAAGACAGACAAAATGAGAAAGCTGGGATGATAATGGACAAGAGAGAGAGAGAGAGAGAGAGAGAGAGAGAGAGAGAAAGAGAGAGAGCAGGTGGCCTGTGATATACTAAACCCGCCATGAAATATTCAATCTTTAATCAGACTCCCAGCATTCCCTAACGAGGCGTGAGAAAGATGAATTAGCCCTTCGAGTTTAGGGAGCTGATTCACACAAAGCCATCTTCTGCAACACACACGCACACGCACACGCACACACGCCCCACCACCTACAATAGACACACGTACAGTATTAAAAGCAACTATAGCCGTTGTTTGCACCCAATATGTGCAGTTTGTTTTCACCAGGAGCAGGTGAGGGGACATATTGCGGCTGAGATTAATGGCCACACGTGAGGTTAGACAGAAAGACAAACAGTGGCATGCACACTAACACAAACAGGAAGCCAGACAACCTTGTAGACAGAGATGCAAATATATTCATGGCAGCAATCCCACTCTATTCATGCTTAACTTGTGCTGCACTTTTGCAACATCCTTAAGAGAAAAAATTTAGAAATGACAAATAAAGCTCTGCTGTGGATGTCAGAAGGGGCAGTGATTGGCTGAATAATTACAGAAAGCATATTTGTTCTACTGTGGAACATATACCATTGCAGCGATAATAAGATACAAGCAATATATATCTCTGCAATGAGAGGCAGGTAAAAGACATGTCCAGACAGTTTGTAAATGTTTCAGACTGTCGTCATTATTCCGTCTGCGAGATGTGTTTTTCTTTTTCTTTTGATGCCGAAATATTTGATGAAGGGAACCAGAAGCACATCAAAAACTGTCTGGTACACAGCTGACGTGTCTCTGTCAGAAATATTAATGAGCTCAGTCTCGACCAGGGGAATTTCATCATGCAGTCCCCTTAATACTTACAGAGTTTGCAAAGAAAGTCATCAATACAAATTTCATATAAAGAAATATCTAATGGCTATATCTAGTTTTAAGGTCTTGAAAAGCTGTGTCTTTGAACTCTTTTACTGTGAGTGATGAATGATAGACTGAATGTCAGTAAGTTTCACTTTACAGTGTTGATTTTAGCCACATTGGAAATGGAGTTAATCTAACCAATCAGCAGCAACTTTATAAACAAACGTAACATGAAAAAAGTTGTAGATGGTGATTCAGACTTCTGGAACCAAGCAAATGAGAAACACAATCCCATAATTTTCTGTTTATTTACATTGTTGATCTGATTAAATCAAACCTATACAGTCTTAATGGAGCACATTTGCTGAGGTTTTAAGAGATAAACTCATTAAATATTGCCTAAGATGCTTCAGACGAAGATGAGAAAAGAATTTTTGAGGTGTTCTTTTGTGTGTGTGTGTGTGTGTGTGTGTGTGGATGCAGCTTCTGCTGTTTTCATCCTCATACTGGCTTGAAGTCCCGACTCGGGACCTTTAATTGTTTAACTGGTTATGAAGTCTCACATTTTACCTACACCATCGGTGAGGAGATTGGAGATCACTGTCCCGTCTTTTACAATGCCCTTTTCTGTTTCGCTCAATCAGCAGAAACACTACAAACACTTTACAGCATACAGACCAGAGGAGACGATTTGTTGTTTACGAGCGTGATCGATCCACTGTTGTTTTTTATTTTCTATGGTTGGAAGCAGGTGAATATTTTTTTCCAGATAATTTCAATATTTTATTTTTAAGGTCGAGCTGGTATTGTGTAAAAAAGTGGTTTGTTTCTTTCACTCTCTTCCAAAACAAATACTCGTGCTAGACAAGATCTTTAGGACAGTGAGCGGTCCTGCTTTTGTCCACAGGTGCCGCTACAATCAACACAACATGAAAGGTCCTTGGAAGGGTTTTAAGTTTAATTAGAGATATGAAACACAGTGTTTATAATGATATAGTACAATCAAACAGCCCAATTCCAAATTGTTGAAGCCTTTTGTTGACGGTTAAGTTTTATATCTTGTTACTGAAGGAGACAACATTCCAGAAATCGTATGGATGCTGTAAAAACACTTGGGTTATATAAAAAATCTGTCCCATAAATCACTCTGCAACAGTAAGTGCTGTCATTTTGAATTTAAAACTAGTATCATAATTTCCTGGATGGGATGTTTTTAATATGTCTGTATTCTTTCAGGAAGACAAAACATTATTTAACAGAATCACATCAGATACAATTAGGGGTTTAATACTTGAGATGCTGTCATGTGACTTCTACTGAACTCTGCAGGATGAAGAGCACAGGAGCTCTGAAATGAAGGATAGATAAGTTGAGTTACTTTAAGGCAGAGGCCTTGATACAAAACAACGTTAGGATGGATTCCTGGAGATGAAATACTAGAAAGCATTTAGAAGATGGGATTACAACAGCTAATACTTCTATATAGTGCTATCAGAGAGGCAGAGCATTTTTATTGAATTTTACAGAGGGGAGAGCCAAGAGGGACTGCTGTCTCACCATCACAATTCATGCAAACACACACACATGCACGCACACACATGCACACACTAGACACATGCAATTACACATGAGCACTTTGTTTAATCATGGTGTTTAAAAATCAGATGATTTATCAGTTTGGGAGGTGAATCTGACATCAGTATCCATTCATTGTTATACGTCACAACAAGCACAAACAGGTTAGTAAGACACATATTTATACATCCTCAGGAAGACTGTGCTGTAGCCTACATGAACGTATGGTAATTAATCCATGGCCAATTAGAATATGAAGCTTATTTTCTGCTGACGAGTTAAACTTAGTACAATGTAGTTGATAAAATGTAACTTAAAAAAAAAATTTAAGTGGCTATGATGAATATTTTTATATAAACAACGTATCAAATTAACATGTTGTTCAAAACTCACATTCCCCTTTCACACTGGACAGGAAACCCCAGCCAACAATCTAATGTGATCTAAATATTTTCTCTGTAGTGCAAAAGAGAACAATCACAGTCATTAACAGGTCAACTGACTCTGTAGTTGGTTTTTCTCAGACTCAGCTCAGATCGGCACTGACATGACATCCGGATGGACACGCTAACTTTCACCCGTCTGTGGCGTGATGTTGAGAATGTTACATTTAAATTTTTTTTAATGGTTTTCTGGGAACAACACGCGATGGCAAATCTGGTTTATTGTGCAAGATGCAACACCAGCAAGTTACTCTGAAACAGTAATAAGTTACTTATTACTGATTACTCCTTATAAAAGTAATACATTTACTTAACTCATTATTTTGTATCAAAAGTAATTAGTTATATTACTAGTTACTTAATTATATTACTTTTGCTACCCAACCGTTTTCCAAAAACTGTGACACACAACCTGTTTTGCCAGCTCCCAAAACTTCATCGACTTTATAATACAGAGGACAGATATTTTTGTCAGACATCAGAGTGCCGCAAGTAGACGTCCCTTTCTAATAATGCAGAAACTACTCAGTTACTTGGATAAGTAACTGTAATATAATTACTGTTTTGGCAATTGTAATCCCATACTTAAATAGTCACTGGGAAAAGTAATAAAATTACAGTAATGCATTACTGTCCAACCCTACCAGTAAGACAGTGAGGTGAAAGAGTTTCACCTGATTGGAAGGGAAGAGGAAAAGGAGACGGATTACTGCACCGTGAGAGATACAGTAATATATCCTCACCCTACCTCTGACCTACATCTGAATATACAGTGTGATGTATGTAATTTATTAATAACATGTAAAATGATTAAAATTATCACAGTACTGTTTTTCTTTTCAAATATCCATTTGAGAGCAGTCAAAAACCAAAACAACAACAAATATGCGTCACAGTTCTACTACTTCCTGACTGTACTGTATGACTAGCATCATGTCTCAAGTGAGAAAACGAGAAGCCACAACAGCTCTAAAGCCAAATGGTGAGTCATCTTAAATGCAGCAAGTCTGTCAGATCTCTGCATGTACAGTGGTAAAAATAACTATATACTACCTAAAAATAACAGACAGTCTTGAACTAAGATAGACTTGTTTCTCTGATTGAATGTGCAGCAGACTGTGAACGGCAAAACATCTCTGAACTAAGTGAAATATGTTATTTCTTTACAATAAACAATCAGTTAGTGTATATTGAGAATAAGCTAATAATATGTGATTATAGAATGTTTGAATACTTAACAATGAGATAGACAGTAACATAAAGTGTCTCTGTCAGGTCAACAGGAATGTCAAAAGGGATAAAGGTAATAAGAGATAACAGCACTTGGAAAACTGACCGGAGGCAGCCTGTGGCGTTGCGGAGGACCTGAGACGAGTGCAGGTGCAGCTTGCGGTCCTCCTGTGTGTGTGGGGAGGTGTCCCAGCCCGAGTGGGGGATGATCACAGCGTTGGTCAGCACGGCCAAGGCATCCTGGATGATGGGCATCTTCAGAGCATCACATGATGACAGGTTCCACAAGACACCTGAAGAGGACAGCAGGGAGACAAGTGGTGAAAAATAACACAGAGAAGAAGGAAAACAGATGAGGGAGACAGGAGGAGAGACAGAGACGAGGAAACTCCAGGGCAAAATCTATTGAAATATTTAGCAGGTTTTAGTGAGCAGCTTGATCAAACACAAACAGCGGCGCAGACAGTTACTGCAGTCTTGACTTACTTGCTTTATAGCAGTCTGGAAAACCAGACACATGTTCTCAACACAAAAACAATGGCCCTTTGTCATGGAAGACATTTTGACAAGTAACAAGAAAAAAAGAACTGCTGTGCATAATAAAATTAACGATGGCTGAACTTCACTTGGCTGCTTTAGTTTCACAGTCTTGTTATTGTGCGTGCTGGCTCTCTGCCTCACTGTCATCGCTTACTAGAAAACTTAAAAGAGGAGCCATCCTTAATTTTATTTGTAACACCAGGGCTGAGTTATCAACTGCATAGAGGGAGCCACAAGCCCCAGGACCCAGATCCTCAGGGCACCAAAAGCTTTTTGAGGTGGGATATTGTGCACATCCACACAGAGCCTGACCACATTAGGAGTAAAATCCCTGCTGACTGTATTATGAAAGATTTTTGTGCAATTTTTGTATCACCACAATCTTTGTGCAAATTCTTGGGACTTTTTTCTATTAGATAGCGCTGTCCCCCTTACCTAATTACAAATTGAGCCAGTTTGTTGATATATTGCCCCCACACACACACAGACCATTGCTATGTGTGGAGACGTAATGGTTTATTTTTTCTTATGCATTCTTTTTTCCTCTCCTAAATATAAAACATTTTCTTGTCTACATTGGACTGTAGTTCCAGACAATTTATAAGAATTCATGATTAGATATCTCTCCAAGCAGTTTTTTCAGGTTGGATCTTTTAAGGGATTTTTCATGTGATATGCAGTTTTTTTTAATGAAATGCAGTTTTTATTGATTATGTACCTTTGGCTGCCTTGTGGTGTCTGAATTTATTGTCCCTGCTCTTTGTGCAACAAGTGATTTTGACTGTCAGATTGCAACCCACACTTGAACAAATGTTTGCCACACTTAACTGCCACACTTAACCAACAGTCCCAAAAAAACGCACTCTATCCTCGAAAGTATAAATGGGTGCTGAATCATCAGACAACAGACTGTCTCAAAAAATACACCAGACAGCATTCCCCATCAGCAATATAGGTTTTATTGCTGCCAAGTTATTATTGTAAGTCTGTAAAATAAAATATTGGGAATGGATGTGCGTACACTATCATTTCCCAAACATAAAAAAGGAGCCAGCCTTAATTTTATTATCAACACCAGGGCAGGGTTATCAACTGCACA
>JAQFJA010000004.1:3290088-3303245 GCA_029874485.1 Naso brachycentron
AGGTCATCAGAGAATGCTGTTTACATGGCAGTGTCTCATTCAGAGTATTGTCTTAATCGGGTTAATATCGGAATATTGGTGTCCATGTAAACGTAGTGACAGTCAGGCTTGTGGATTTGAAAACATGCACCCTGTGAAACAACATGGTTCCTCCTCTGAATGTGTTCTTAAGGAAAAGCACTGACCAGCAGGTGTCGAGGGTAGGAGCTCGTCGAGAGTGGCTTTAGTCACGTTTACAAACCTGCTGGCGCTGACTTAAAGTTCAGGGAGATCACGTTTGGTTCTGAATTCTGCCCTCTCTGCTCTAAGATACCCTGAATGAAACGAGGCCATTTCTGATCGAGAAGTTAAAGCTGACAGATAATACAGTCGAGGTATGACGGTAACACTCTGTGTGTTTGACCTCAGTGTTTTTTTTCCCTCTCCTTTTGGAATGACACGTTCCTTCCACTTCGAAAACCACGTCCTCTTCTTCTTGTTAACCGCAGCTCAAAGTGTCTTCTGGCTCAAAGTAAGTACCCCATC
Source organism: Naso brachycentron (assembly GCA_029874485.1). Classification (NCBI taxonomy): domain Eukaryota; kingdom Metazoa; phylum Chordata; class Actinopteri; order Acanthuriformes; family Acanthuridae; genus Naso; species Naso brachycentron. The sequence continues at coordinate 3,290,614 of JAQFJA010000004.1, forward strand.
CAACAAAAGCTTTTGGTTTTTAAGTCGTCATGTGCCACCGAAAAACAAAAGTTCCTTTTTGTTTGTTTCAAATCACAATCTTTAGACATTTTCATACAAGATTTAACATTAGTTGGAGGAAAAAACACTTTGTTTTTGCCGTTATTTCTTTGACATTTTAAGACATTTCCCCCTTTTCGCAGTCTCAACAAAGTAGAGCAATGCGCTGCGAACATTTCCTGGTTCACATTCAAGAAACTAAACAAACAAAACAGGACAAAAACTTAAGACTTAGTCAACAAATGGCTCAACATAAGAAGTAAAAATACAAGGAATTTAAAAAACCTTAAATAGAAACAAATAAGTTGAACTACTTCCCATGAGGAGGGTCCCTGTGAGGGAGGGAGGGTCAGCCAAAGCGCTCCCGCACCAACATCATCAGTTTCTTCTTGCCCTTGTAGATCTGTTTCAGGTTGTCTATGAACTGGGCAAACTGAATGTGGCCGTCCTGTGCCAGCAGGAAAGTTTCCCGTGCTTTGCTCAGGAACTCTATGAATTCTCCGTAGTGCCGCGGACTGATGTGCGTCAGTCGAGAGTGTGTGGTGTTTATGTACGCCGAGATTGTGGCGTCCAGGAGCTGCCGCAGCGGTGCTTTGTCTGTTGACATTAGCTTCCCAGAGTTCCTTCTCCCAGGAATGCCGGCGAGCCCCGGCGCCGTCATGGTGCACCGCCGCAGGATGTCAGACAGCACTGTGGCACAGTGCACGCTCTTCACCACCAGGGGGATGATGGCAGCGAGCTCATTCTTACCCAGAGAGTGGCTGAGCGCGCAGGCCCAGAGCACGTCATTAATAGCCGGGTGTGTGTCCTGGTTGTAAGCCAGGTTAAGGTGGGTCATGGCGAGGGAGGCCAACTTGAAGGAGCGCAGCGGATACCCTCTGTGCTCCATGTACCTCGCGATGGTAAACAGCTGGGAGTATGTCATACCCGTGGACGCCGCATCGATCACAATCTGGTAGGCTGTCTCGAAGGCGATGTGGTCCTTCTCGCAGAGTGTCAGAGCGGACAGCGCACAGTTCTGGGGGTCCTTCATGGCGCACTGCAGGGCCAGGGTCCTGGCACAGCTGGCCAGCTCCTCACGCTGCGGGTAGTCGAGGCTGAGGCGCAGGATGGTGTTGTGGGACATGACGGTGGCCGCCACGATGCTGGTGGCCTCGGTCGGGGTGAAGAGAGTGTACCAGCTCTGTAAGATGCTCACCAACGCCCGCAGACCTGAGAGAAGAAAGACAAGATTTTACATTTATTGTGGTCAGGATGTAAATAATTTCATACTCGTTTGAATCCAGTTTGATTTTCCAACTCCTGAGTCCTCTTCGATGATTGTTTTTTTGTGAATGTGTGCTTTATTCTAAAAATGTAACAGTTTGCCAGTTTTTATACCATTCAAAATCCTTTAAAAACTCAAGATTATCATCAGTAAACAGTCTGTCAGTTTCTTTCTCAGAAAGTCATATTGTTCAGGTTATGAGCTTTGATCAGCGTAACATGTTATTGACTTGTTCCTGTTTTATCCAGTGATTTCCTCTTAAAAAATATACCTGTGCATTTACTTCACTGGGATTAAACTGCTGCAGCCCTTCATTCACCGGGTCATCTTTGTACCCGCACACTGTTCAGAATGCTGCTGCTAAGTTGCTTTTTCATCAGCTCCACTGACACCAACCTTCCTTTTCATATAATTCTGCTTTTATGTCTTTTAATTACATACGAGGCGATTGGAGTTTCTGTCGTTGAGTCTCAACATCAATAATTTCACCTCTTGACTGAAACTTTTGATTTAGTTTGACATCTGGTAAAGATAAAAATACTTAAACGACTGAAGCCCTATTGGTGCCAATTTACCATCTGATGACAGAGTGAAAAAGGAAAGAAGCTGAATAAATGAGTGAAGGTGGATAATGAACGCAGGTGCTTCCATACAGGACACGACGGGTCACTGAACGGTGGGATGAGGACGATTCGAGAGCAGCATGTTAGTCAGAGCTCTCAATCATCATCATCATCAAAACACCAAATGAGGGAACATCTTGTGCGGAGGCTTGAGGAATCTATGACAAGGAGCATTGAAGCGGCTCTGAAGGCTTGTGGTGATCTAATGACTACCCATCTGTGTACCAAAGTCAGCCTTCAGGCAGAATTCAAACAGTCGACCAAAGAGGAGATCTTAAGACGCCATGAAGGGCGTCGTTAGACCATGGCTCCTGTTTTACTTGTGTGTGTGTGTGTGTGTGTGTGTGTGTATGTAGGGCAGTGGTTCTCAAATTTTTTCTGTCACACCCTCCTTTGGAGGAAGAAAAATTTCCAGAGCTTTTTTTTTTGTTTTTCACCTTAGCTTTTGAAAAAATTGATAAAAATTAATAAAATGTGCAATCACATTTTTAGAACATTAGCGGGTCGTTGTTGGCGACAGCTCTGCTAAACAAAATGGCTGCAGACAGACAGAGCAGTCGTAGGACATCAGAGAGAAAACCAGAGGACATTTTCTACGTAAAATAGGACCCAGTTTTACTAAAACTGCTGTTTTGTGCAACATAGTAGCGTTGATCGTAAGTTTTTGGTTTTTTTTTTTTCCGAAGCTGTGGGTCACGGTCAATACTGATTCTTTGAAGAACTCAAGTGGCTTACTGATGCGAGTGGGGTGTAATGTCTCCAAGTGTCTTTTAAATTTGTTCGGTTGCATACTGTCAGCTGCCAGAGTTTTCAGACATAAGACACAGACATGTGTCTCTTCATGTCGTGCCACATTCGCTGTGAACCCAAGAGCAAGATATGCGTCAGCATATTTTCTTAACTCGGGTGTGGCAAATGATTGACACTACTGTCGCCCAACTTTGTCTTGTTTGTATCTGAAGCACCACCTGTTTTTTTTTTCGTCCCTGTACTTCAGTTCTTCATTTTGTAAACCTAGACTCCCTATGAATGTGAAATCAGCATGGAAGTGCGTTTTGTTTTTGTTGTGTCACCCCAAAATGAGGGCAGCTCGTCCGACGTCAAAATGTTAGTTCCGCATGCTACATTTTCTGAAAATAAAACAAAACCAAAAAAAAAAACAGGAGTGGCCCCCGCGATGCCCCACAGTTTAAGAATCACTGATGTTAGGGCATAACATACCAACTTCAGTGGCGCAGGTTACCAACCAGCGAACCATCTCTCTTCTTCTCCAGTTAAGTGTGGACAGAGTCATCCTCATCACCTGCAAAACACACACACAAGAGGTTTTTTATATAAGACATTTAACCTTTGTGAAGATGAAACGTGTCTTTCAATAATGTAACAGTCAGTACAACACCACACGTCTCCAGATGAGAGTCGTATCCAAAATGGGTTCATAATTACACAGATGACTAATTGAGACCCTTCCATTTTGAGCACTTATTTCGCCGTTTCCTGACAGAAATTCAGCTTTCCTCTAAACAGAAGGAGAAAGAGGCGGGCGAAGCTGCAGCACACTGTACACTCGATCATCTCGAGAGTTTTGCTGTGTTTACTGTCGAGCCCGAAAGGTTTAATTATGTGGTTTCTTCTCATCAACAACGGTAAGACGCTGTGTGATGTTTTCTCTGTTAATTTGTAGCGAGGCTGTGGAGGCCTGCAGAGATTACAAGTTCAAGGAAACTGTTTCATGCTTCGACTGGTGACCAGCGCACTTATTTATTTATGTTTTTTAACTTTGTGGTGGAGTGTTTCATGGAAATGACTGACGCACCTTCATCCTTCACTTGCTCTCTCACTCTTTTACACACACACACATTTGTATTGCTATACTTGTGAGGACCCTCGTTGACATAATGCTTTTCTAGCCCCTTATCCTAACTTTAACCATCAAAGCTAAATGCCTAACCATAACTCTAACCTTAACCAAAACTTAATTCTAACCCTGAAACCAAGTCTAAACCCTCATAAAGCCTGGCAACATAGTGAGGACCAGCCAAAATGTCCTCAATTCCTAAAAATGACCCCATTCTGTTGGTTAAAAACTCTTGCTGGTCCTCACTCCAGTGCAAGTGCAAGAAACCACACACACACACACACACACACACAGTACCTGCAGTCCCAGCTCCAGTGCCACGTTGAGCAGAGTTATATCAGGCGGGCTGTCTGCGGGAGTGGCTATCTTGAAGGCATCTTGGGCCAGTTTAAAGATTAGAGAAGAGGAATGGATGTTTTTCTGGATGGCCTCCAGCACCGTCCGCAACCTCAACATGTCACCTGCAGGCGAAAATACAAAACAAAACAAAACAAAAAACACAATGAACAACACCACACTGTTAAAAGAAACCTCTGAAAGGACATCTCTCTGGATCATTAACAGTACCTTTAGCTGCGGTTAGCATGGTGGAGGCCAGCTCACACTGCTGTGACTCCAGGTGTCCCAGTGTGAACCAGCGCGGGTATCGACTTTGAACTATGGAGATGCCGTGATGCGGGTGGCCCACGTCCCCGGAGCCAGCTGAGGACTCTAACACCGGCAGCCTGACAGAGACACACAGTGTTAGTTTGGCTCCCTGCTTTTCACTGAGTCTTCAGTTTTCATTAAAGACTAAGACAGGTTCAAGTTTAATTTAGGTTGAACGTAGCTCACTGAAATAATCTTCAGTCAAAGGTAGCGAACCACAACATATCATTCTGCTTCTACAACTAGGTAAAGCTGCAGGAGGTAACTTTGGGGTGAACATCAATAACTTTTCTGTGTTCTATTTAGAAAAAAAGTCATTATACTCATAGACAGTTGGTACTCAGGGACGTGGTCTAAGAGTATTGCGAGATCTGTGTTTTCCCAGCATGCCTCTGTTTTCAGGATTGCTAAAAATCCTATCGCTCCTGTCCTTTTGCCCAATCAGTGACACTCTCTGTCCTCTGTGATTGGCCGGTCTACGCTGCACTTCTTACTGACAGGTGATGTGGATGCTAGCTGATTAGCTGTTGGTGCCTCACGCTCTGCGCCTCTGCCGAGTGTCTGCAAGTGACACCGTCAGTCGGCTCGAGCTGAGACGGACCAGTTTACTCTGCTGCAACTTTAGCTAAAACCATTTCATCTCGGTTCAAACTGGACTTTAAAGTGACAGCGACAACAAACAAAATGAAATGCGAGCCGGCGCAAATGGCTGCGGCGAAGTTGTTTCCCAACTAGTCCCGTGCTACAGCTAACGTTAGCTTATTAGCAAAGGTTTACCAACTGAAGCTTTAAGACATATTCGTGTAAATCAAACCTAAATCAAATGAGATCATCACCACAAATTAACAGCAGCCTCCATCACCACTACACACTCAGTTTACTTCTTTATTAAAAACATCAAGCTAAAGCTAATGTTAGCTTAAAACACAACGCTATCCTACATTCATAAAGGTTAAAATGATCTCATTTTGTTTCAACTGTTATGAAGTATATCATTGAGGGGGGACAAAATATTAGAAACGGCATTTAGAATAATGAAGCACAACTTCACAGAGTCAATACCACAAAGCGAATGTAGCATGTAATGTGAATGTAACATGACCAAAAAAATGAATGGTCGACAGCAACAGGTTTCAGCAGGCTAAGATTTCATTTATACACCATGACTCAGCTGGTTTGATGACAGAGGTCAGTCATTTAGACCATGCTCTCATATGTTCCCATGTTACAGTGAGCGTATCACAAATCATTTAACAAAGACGTACAGTGTGCCTTTAAATGTGCTACACAGAGCACTTTTGATCCATAGCTGTTTCACTGGACAAGTGGGAAACTGACCTCATGGCGCGGAGAGCCACTTTGTATGCCAGGTCTGCGTCATGTGGCAGCAAAGCAGAGAAGAGGTACTTGGCGAAGGTGTGCATGGGAACACTCTCCCTGTGAATGACCTCACCGAGACCGCTGAACGGACCAGCTGGAACGAGAGGAAGGCAAAACAGGGTTATGATTATTTTTATTCTCAGTTATGTGAAAGCCAAGAGAGTCAGACTGATGATTGTGTACAATGTCCACTCTTGTTTCCACAGTCTGGATCTAACAATAGTCAGACTAATAAAATAGTGATTGATGCGACGGAAAAATCTGGCTTTGCAAACTCAAACTTAGAATTCTTACAGGCATAGACTCTCTCCTGGAAGTTTTAACACAAAGAAAATTTAAAAAGTCCTGTCGTCGTACCTTCTAGAAGCTGTATGGCCTGTTTCCGAAGAGTCTGAACCAGGAGATCATCCAGCTCCAGTTCTTGAAGTTTTGCAACAATCTGCTCCTCGTTACGACACACCTAGAACAGATTTATGACAGACAGTTGGTTCAGCTGACAGCACACAATCAGCGTTCCTTTGAAAAACGATACATTGATAGAAAATGTGCTAAAATGATAAACTCAATGCACCTTGATGAATTTAACATCAAAATAAAAGGAGATCATGTTGTAACTGGTTGGAAAATATGCATGCACTAAGTTGAGTCCAAGATTTAGAACTATTTCACCAGAGAAAATAACTTAGCACTTTGAAGAGTAAAAACCTTCTTAAGAAGGATTGAGAGCCTGAGGTATTAAAGGACCCACAGAGTGCTTAAATACCTCAGACTCTTGCATCATCAGTATGTATCTGCCTTTACAGTGCACAAGACACAGACTGATTTTATTTCACTCTTGCTGAAATGTCTCGTTTTTAATGAAATGTTTGTTTAAACTTAATTTTATTTGAAAATACTATCCATATGTGTCTTTTTACATTTGTTTTTTCCATTTCTACTGTATCTTTGTTAATACCTTTTGGTCTTATGATATAAAACATGCTGAGCTGCCTTGTTGTTAAAAGGTATTACACAAACAGACTTGCTGATTTTCATGACCTTTCTCAGCCACATTAAGCACTCTAAAGAAGATTATTATTCACACAAAGAAATGTTTCTTGGATTTATACTAATTCAAAGGGAATCTAAGGGTGCACTTACACTAGGCAATCTGCACCGCGCCTGAGCACGTTTGACCCCCAAGGTCAAGTTTGTTTGACTAGTGTGAGCGCTCTGCTCCGTACTCAAGCACGGCAGGCACACAGCGCTGACATTGCTGTGACTGTTTGTGGAGGATTCACCTTAAATTCAGGCAGACAACAGCATACAAAGTCCGGATAAAGAGCAGTGGAAATATCTGCGATTGTATTTTAGATTGTGGATACCAGAGAACTATTGAATATTGTCATTACAAGATTTTAAAAAAAAAAAAAAAAGTGGGTAAAAATACGAGTCGCACTCCATAGATCAGGTAGCTGAAGCGTGCTCAGGTGCAGTTAGACAGCGTGTGAGACTCCGGCACGGTACGGGACAATTGGGCCAAGTGTGAGTGAGCCCTGAGTCCGGTGACTTCCTGGTTGTTTTTTAGCAAACAAAATGCTGTGACCTTTTCTCTTCCTTTTGTGAGGCAGCACCTTCGTGAAGTCGCTTAACTTTTGTTCACACTGCTTGTTTAAATACGCAACAAACCAGAAAAAAGTTTAGTTACCCACTGCAGGAAGCCTCGTATTACTTTAATCTGTATACGGGGGAAATATCTGTTTCTTATCTGAGAACTTGGATTATGTTCAAATGTAAATATTATTACTGCAAATGCATCATGTGACAGTGTGTATTTCAGGACTATCATACCTTATCTTGAGCGTACAGGCCTTCGGGCATTATCCTCTGCTGGCCCATTCCCATCAGAGCCACCTCTAAAGCCAAAGTCAGGTACGACTCCCCTCCGTCAGGACTGCCCCACACTGGTACATGGTGGTAGACCGGAGGTCTGGGGTCACCTTCTGAAAGGAAACAAAGACAATATTTAGTACAGTGTGCTCGGTGTGGTGGATGAATCCTGCTTTTTTCATTTGATTCATTGATGTCATTATCACCATTTCTGAAAAGGTAAACACAGCAGAAAACAAAGAGGCCACATAAGAAGTAAAGATACGTTCAAGACCACAAAACAGCCACATTCACACCAGAAAAGGTCCAGACTTTTTAAACTCTATCTTGATACAATGCTCACATGCCCATACGTGCATTGAGGGTTACTGGTCGCTGTGATCATCCCTCCTGTCTATACAAGCCTTGAATCAATCCCCTACTAGCTTAACTGCACCACTGTTGTCAGATTTCACTGAGCTGCAGGCAGGGTTGGGAAGTAAGGCATTAATTAGTGACGCATTACAGTAATTTTATTACTTTTCCCAGTAACTAGTAAAGTAAGGGATTACAAGTGCCAAAACAGTAAATATATTACAGCCACTGATCCAAGTAATGCTGCATTACTGCGTTATGAGAGAGGGATGTTTTTTTGTCCTCAGATATCTTATGACGATGAGATATATGTGCATGTGTCGATATGTATTTTTCTACAAGAGTCGTATTTGATTTGAGCCGTCACTAATGTTGAAGGTCTGATTACCCACTGATAGTGTTTCTATGTCTAAGCACGCCTGTTAGTAACAGCCACATTAGTAGCTATCAAAACAAAGTTAATGTTTCAATAAAGAGGAATAAGTTTTGATAGCTGGCTAAACAGGTTGTGAGTCACTTTTTAGGAAGTCAGTTTGGTTGTGAAAGTAAAATAACAAGTAATGTAACTAATTACTTTTGATACAAAGTAATAAGTAAAGTATATCTATTACTTTTACAAGGAGTAATCAGTAACTAAATAAGTGTAAATAAGTAAATATTACCGTTTCAGAGTAACTTGCCCAACACTGGCTGCAGGAAACTATAAATACAAGAAGTCGTCCAAACTATCAGAACCCAACCAACACAATTCTGTCCTGTCCTAATTAAATAAAAAACTGCCACGATCTAAAGCTGACAGAAGCTTATGTTCTAGTCAGAACAAATCAAGATTTTATCTTTTTCCTGGTAGTCAAATCAAACACAATACCAGGACGTATCCTTCCGCCCGGAAAGATTAACCTGTCCGTTCACAAACTAAGGAAGTCTTTAGAAGCCAGTTGTTTTGGCTTGAGACCTTTTTTAGTTTCTTTGCACTTTGGACATAAACAAGGACTGGTTGCTCCCACTTCTTTCTGAGTAACTGAGTTAGAAAGTGTTTGCTTCAGGGCCAGTGTGGGTAATTGACATGGTTACAGTGTACATACAAGCATGCCTAAAAAAGTTAAGAATTCTCAGAGAAAATGAAACTTGGGGCGAGTTAACAAACATCTGTGTGTAACATCATATAAACATGGCATTCATGGCAGATTGTGATCACTAATCTTAGACGGTGGCTCACCCTTCACCAAATGCTCAACAGCTATAATAGAGAACAGATGCTGTGAGTCTCAGCTGTTGATTGGTGCCCATTTGTTCTCTCCTGCTCCCCCACCCCATCATTCCGCTTAAATCCCCTCGGAGCAATAGATCCCCTCAATCCTGTTTATTTCATAGATATGTGTGTGAGTGCGTCCGTCAGTGTGTGTGTGTGTGTGAGTGTGCGTGAAGAAATCTAGGGAAAAGTGGAAACTGATTTTACAGACTTAACCCCAGTGCTAACTCATTTTGGCTTTTTATCCATGGGCTGTTGAGGGATTGGTTGATTTGAAAAGATCGGAGAGGAAACTACGTTTGATTGGTCAACATGCAGTGTGGGTCCGCCTTCCTTTAACAGATGTTCCCAGCTGTCTTCCAGAGGGAAATAAAGCATGGTGATCAGGCTATACACACACATACACACTTGTGCAAACTAGTCATACCACCCTCCTCAAATTCCCAAAACAACATTAGACAATTATTCACTCCATCGCCAATGCATGCGCACACACACACACACACACACACACACACACACACACCAATCAGTGTGCCAGTGGTCAGCATTGTTTGAACTGACAATAGTTCCCTGTAGCCTGGTGACAATGGGAAAACCCAACCCCTATTCTGCTCTGCTGCAATGGCCACTGGTGAAAAAAAGGCCCTGAGCAGGGTGAGAAATGCAAATGGTGATGGATTCTATACGCCACAAACACACACACACACACACACACACACACACACACACACACACACACACACGCACACTTCGACCACACAAAGGAGTCTGGTCTAAATGAGCAGGGTGTTCCAGCCTGATCTATTCATGCACTGCTAGTTTATGGCTGTCTGCAGCACAAATGCACTCAGTCCTGACACAAGAACATGAGGTCTGTTGTCTGATGAGTCACTGCCGGTGTGCCCGATCACCTCTACTCAGGATTACACTGCATCAGCTGGTGAAGTGCTCCGGAAATTTGCCCCGTGTTTGGAAAATAGGCTCTTTGGCTGTGCGAGAAGACTGAGAGGAGGTTCATGGATAAGTATCTTTTTTTGATGAAGTAAACGCTTCACACGAGATCACGTGAGAGCACGCAAGAATCCATTCTGCCAGACTTCAAGTTATTGGCTCGAGGATGAGACACATCAGTGGCCTATGAGGATCTACGAGGCTTTGATTAAAGTGCTGATAAGATGTGAAATTATTGGACATGTGAACACTGAAGAAATTCCTTCAATTTACCAACCTCTGCCCCTTATTTCCTGTTTGTACACTAAATTGATGTTGTCGGGGTCAGCAGCTTTAATGAGCACTCTTTACTAATGGCAGCTCATAATGTACTTGCAGTGAAGCCTGTTCTCATTTCTGCTGGTAAAGAGCACTGTCAGCCTGCCTATAAACCCAATGTGAGGAAAAATAGCAAAAGCAGCACTGTACATTATAGCGACTCAGTTCTCGAATTCACACAAAACAAAATGGACCTACGGTGATTCAAGACACTAAATCCCTTTCAAGCCCAAACCTTAACTCAGAATCAGCTGTTTCATAATATTCTATACAATTTCAATTCCCAAGACATTGTGTAAATACATAAGTGAAACAGAATGCAATAATTCTATGTTGACTTAATTTTGACTCGGCCCTGTCTCGGTCTCAGACATAGCAGACTGAGGATTTTTAATCAAGACCACAACAGGTTTATTTGTTAACACAGTGGCTGTGATTGGATGTAAAACTTTATTCTTCAAATGCAGCCAATAATGTAAGTCATTCGTAGTTTGATTTTTTGATATGTCTAAGTTTGGCTCCCTCAATCATAGAGAATTCCTACACAAAACAACATACAGGAGAAAACACTCGGCAGGGTGCAGGTTCTGCAAAGCAGTGCTTACTGAGACAGCTGGAAAACATCAAACTTCAAATATCTTTTGGTCTTAGTCTTGACTCGGTCTCGCCCTGCTTTGGTTTTTGGTCTTGACTCGGTCTCGACACATTCCGGACTCGGTTGGTGTAGTCTTGACTACATCACCACCTTTTTGCCATATACTCAAATAATAACAGTTCAAAGCCAAATTTGATCAACTTCCTTGATTTTTAGAAATAAAATCTCATTCTGAAATTGAAGTCAGCATCACCTTTCAAACAAGTTGGGACAGGAGGAACACTGAGAACAGGAGACTGTATCTTGATTGAGTATCAAAGTTGCATCCTCGAAAGATGCAGTCGATCACAAGCAAGGATGAGGCCAGGTTCACCACTTTGTGAAACATGACTGAATAAAGAATATTGCTACTTGGGCTCGGAGCACTTCGTTAAATTATTGTTGGTAAACACAGTTGATGTGCAAATTATTGAACTCTATTTATTTCTGTTTTACACAAAGTAAAGACAGAGAGCACCAGACAGATTTCACACGATTCATTCTGCAGAACGTCTGAAAGAAAAACGGCAAAATGAGGCAATAAAACCAGAGTAGTCATGGGAACTGTGTTAAGTTTCTAAGGGCAAATAATCAAGCATGTCAGCTGTTTTGTGTATTAGTAAAGCAAATATTTAGAACAGCTTTCTAGAGCCTCAGAACAAATCTAGTGTTATTTTGGCACTGAGTCGTTGATGACTTCTCAGTGGAAACTCCACTGAGTTTCTCTTTTAGAGGAGAAAAAGAACTGTGTGTTTGTTTTTCGTACCTCCAGTGTCCATTGTGTTGTCATCATCAACACGGCAGGTTTCAGTGAGCGTGGTGAACAGACAGCCAATCGGGTCTAAGGGATGACCCACCCAGCCTTCCAAGTTGGTGGTGGTGGTCACGCCCCTCTGGAGAAGCTCTGAGAAAGGAAGAGAGGGAAAGGAAGGCAAATGTTAAAATGATCCAAAACAACACTCTAAGTATGTGCTTGTGTGTGTGTGTATACTTGTACTTGCTGCAAAGTAAGGACCAGAGCAAATTTTTAACCAAAAGTGTGAGGGCATGTTTGGACAATGAGGACATTTTAGTAGATCATTACAGATTCAACAGGCTGTTGAGGGGTAAGACTTGGTTTAAGGAGGGGGTCAGGATTAAATTTAGGTTAAAGATTTGGTTTTTAATTGTGATGGTTAAAGGGCTAAGGAATACAACACAGGGGTGCTCACAAAAACATGAATTACAAGTGTGTGTTTCACCTTTCTTTTGGTGTTTGTAGATGTCCATCTGTCTCTGCTGTTGGAGGCGGAGTGTGTTGATGATGGCGACGGCCAATCGCAGGGCTTCCCTGGAGTAGCCGTGGGAACGCAGAGCGTCGACACGAGCACATGCTGTCGGGACGTGGTCTGTGTGGTCAACAGGGAGAGACAGGGGAGTCAGAACAGCACACACAC
>JAQFJA010000004.1:3439186-3455693 GCA_029874485.1 Naso brachycentron
TACTGCTTTACACACACACACAAACACACACGCTACAATGTACCAGAAACAGTTTGGACTGATATGTAACCCACTAACCGGCCGCAGTCATCCTCAGAATATCAGAATACTCAGTCTACCTAATCCAGGAAATCATTGTATCTTTATCTTATACTTAAGGCCTTTACACACTGGATACGTTTTTATCGTTTGATTCATTTGCAAATCAGTAATATTTTTTGAACTGCTGATGAAGCATGAGTATCTTCACACACACTACGCAAATATCACGCTGTGAAAAGGTGACCCTTTGATTTTTTTGGATCGAGGTCGATTTTTCTGAGCCTTCACTCCGCGAATAAAGGCATAAACCAATCGCGATGGCTGTGCGAACAGACGTCACATCCATCTCTCACTGTAGAGTGCTGTAGTTATATGGCCAGCACAATGTTGTGAGAGGAATTTCACCCCTTGTTATTGAAAATTATGCAATATTAGATCAAAGGAATGTTCCAATATGGCGGATTACAACTTTTGTGACCAAACAAGTACTGTTTTCTAGTGATTACTACACGTAGGGAAGAGTAGGAGCCTTTGGTAGTTCTGTATGCAGTGTGGGCCGGACGCTCAGCTGTGCATAGCAAACTCAGTCTCACATTGAGGTTTGAGTCCATTTTTCCTTCTTCAGAATGAGCTGCCAAAACTCTTTCACAAATTTGCATGTTTGTGTTTCTGTTGCACATTGGTGTCGCTGCCCGTGTGAACAGTTTTGATCCAAAAAAACTGCGAACGAACAATTCACATTTTCATGTCGTTTGTTCATTACGCACCAGGTGTGTAAAGGCCTTGTGAGTATCCTGAATACTAGCAGAGTTTTACTGTGCATGCACACACAGCCAGCAATAAATCAGCTGTAAGCACAAGCAAAGAACTGAGCAAGCTTTGTGCAAATTATGTCTACACACTCTCGACACCCTCAGTACTAGCCTACTTTGTCACAGGCTACTCCTCATATCTCCTCACATGTGGCAGCATACATATAATGTAGCTTTGCATTCCCATGACAAGAAACAAAATTAATGCCGTATAAAGCAGAAACCAAAGCTGCCAGCCCAAACATCTCATATCAGTAGAGCAAAGCCTTTTCTCTGTGGTGCAGATCACAAGCTAAACCAGGTGACAATCCGAATGAGTCAACTCAGCACACATTTATACTGATGCTTAAGTCTTTCATAGATAAGATAAGCAGCATTATGTGGCCATCTACTCTTACTTGATGTCACATCCGCAGATGTTTAACAGCAAAGTCTGCATCTTCTTTGGTTTAAGTTAGGATGTCGTGCAAAAAGCCAAAATCAGGACAAAACACGAATCAGTTCCACCTCATCACTGTCCCCAACACCCTCTGTGGGACTTTCACAGGTGGCGCTAAACTCAAGGCCCAGCTCTGCAAGCATCTCACAGCTCATGTCAGTCGTCACCATGATCTTAGTCTCCAGGCGGTTGCACAGAGTCCGGTAGGAGGGCAAAGGGTATCCCATCTCTCTTAAATACTCGTAGCCTTTGGTACCAACTGCACGGCGGATCTTTTGGGCCTTCGCGATCGTCTCTGGAGACCAGACGGCACGGCGGGAGCGTTTGGTGAGGGACAGGGCGCGAATCTGGTCCTCATTCAGAAAGTTCTGGAGACCCTTTTCAATCCGGTCGAGCCGATACAGACGCTTCTTCATCTCCTCTGCCTGACAGAGAAGAAGACATTTTATTAGGGCTATTTATTCACACTTCTGATTCCCAAATAGATTTTTCTGATTATTTGATAAACTGAAAGATGGCCACATAAAAGTCAGTGCAGCCAGGAGATTTTTAGGGCCAATAATTACATTACAAGTGGATGTAAGCTCACTTAAAGTAAGAACAGTAAAACTGGTGTCATATTGTTTTGGGTTTTTTTTGGCTTTTCTCATATTATCTAACCTGATGTGCACAATATGAACTGTTCGAACTGTTCTCTTCTGTTGACAGAATATCACAGAAATGGAGTACAGTATTTACAATACTATTCATATTTCATATTATATTTTAGTGTACAATCTTTGGAAAATAAGAGTTGTCAGGTTTTTATTCTAGAGGCCTTTTAGTTGATTGCAATCTAGCAACTCACTGCTAGATTCCACTTAACATTACACATATATCTTTAATATGGATATGGTTTATTAGTGTTAAAATGCAGCATATTGTCCCTAAAAAGTGGAAAAAAAATCCTAAGAAAAAAACATACCAAACAAATTTTAAAAAAAGAAAGCAGAGAGCTATTTGTTGAGACCCCAGCGGCATCGTACCTCCCTCTGCAGCCTTGCAGTGTGCTGTATCTCCTGCTCCAGCTGTTTCTTGAGGAGCTGACACTTAGTGCAAGGCTGCTGGTCTCCGGCTTTCCTCTCGGCATCCTCCTCCTCCATGCCAGGCAGAGGGTTACGTCTGGCATAGCCATGGTCCCCGAAATTCTGCTCCTTCTCCACTACAGATGCAAAGAAATGTTTAACTAGTATTGATTTCCTGGCACATTTTGATCTGGTGCTGCTGTAGCTTAGAAGGTTAAGTGATTCATCGGCTAATTCGCAGGTTCATGGTTTGAACCCCCTCTCCTCAGGGTTTTAAATTGTTAGTGCTGAACAAAAAAACACATTGCACTGCTTCTCCATAAGTGCCTCTTACACACCCACGTAAAAAAGTGACATCACATTGTGACTCACATAAGCTGTGAACGAAACAAATGTTTTGTGGAACGTTTCTGCCCAGATCCAACCAATTGTGACACACAGATTAATTTCTGATACATCTGCATTTGTCATTAATCATAGTTAATATTAAAGGTGACAGACATTCGTCTCACACATCACAAGGATTGTGTGGTTCCACACAATACAGCTCACACTCTTTCATCCAAACACGGGGCTTTACACAAAATTCACAGACCGGCTGTCTTGCCTGCTGGAAGTGGGAATGGGGTCAATAAATGATTTTTAACAGGTACACCCACCTGTGTCAACCCACTAACTTTGGTGGAAAAGGGGTATAAGTCTAAAAATAACATAACCTGGTACACAAACAAGTCACAACAAGCACACAGGACCATCAAGTTGTTTAATCTGATGACTTTAGGTGGAGGCAGGCTAGCACCTCCCACTGACTACCAGTGTTTGAGCTAAACCGCAGTGGGCGAGCTCTGCCCGTCTCTTCCTCGTTACTGCACACACAGTTGAAAGAATGGTTTCTATCTTCTTGTTTGGAACTCAGGAGGGAGGCAAATAACAAAAAAAGGTTGGCGTATCTCTTTAAGGCTCGAATCTGACCACTTAGCAGCAATCAGCACAGCACTGACTAGAAAGAGATACTTGTGGAGGTTCTTGTCATTGAAACACAGATCCCCACCTAACCCTTGTGCCACATTTAATATAATATCAAAAAAATTCTAAATGACATTAGGTTGCACAATAGGTTACCTGATTCAGCTTTTATGGGCAGCAAGACATATGGAGAGACGTTGGTGACCACAGGGTAAGGGGGGTCTCCGATGCTGAACAGAGTGGGGATGGCATTGGGCTTCAGCTTCTTTCCTCCAGCCGAAGACCTCGCTATCTCCTCGAACTGGCTCTGCTCAAAATGGTCCTTGGGGAAAACAACAACAACAAGACAGGAGTTCACAATCATTTTATGCAACTAATGAAACCCACAAATGCAAGAAATCAGAAAATGCCTGGAGTGTAAAGTTTGTAAGTGTCAGAAAAATTCATTTCAAGGTGACAATCAGCTGAAATTAGAACATAAAATATCATAAAAAATATTAATTAAACCCCTATTCTATGCATCGTCCCATCCCATTTAACTTCCAGTGTTCTTCTTTCATACTGATACAAAGTCTCTAATGTTTTACGGGTCCTTTAATAGAACAGAGGTGGCTCACACACAAACATGACAGTATCGGGAAAGTTGCGTTAACGTTACCTGGCAGAGTCTGGAGTGAGGAGTGGGCTCGAAGTCACGTCTGCAGTTCACCACCCATTTCTTCTTGCGGACAGGGTCCTTAGGAAACCTGAACAGCTGTTTACCTACGCTGGTTGAATTGGAGCAGTTTGGAGCGGAGCAGCCACCCATTGCAACAGTTTAAATAAACAGCAAAGCTAAATTAACGATAGTAAATGTCAAGGTAACGTACGTTAGCTTGGCTGGCAATGACGCTCAGCTGGTGATTTTGATCATTACATTTAGCTAACCTAACTACTTACGTGCTGTAAAAACAAGAAAAAGTTTCATTAGCATTTAAAGCTAACTCGTGGAAACCAGAGTGTTGCCATGCAGACGTTTACACTGTAGTTTACGGATAAAAGTTCAAATATTTTGACGGAAATAAAATGTTTCTGACTTTGTTTGAGCCAAAATGGCGCACGTCGTCTCAGAAGTAAAGTACAGTGACGTATTCGAAATAGGTGTCTATCGTAAACGCCTGCTTGAAAATGCTATTGAAAAATATACAGTAAAGCATATAAAGAAAATCTAAATAAAACATACATATTTTTAGATGGATATTTAATCTTCTCAAATTGTAAAAATTGTATGCATGCATTCAGATTCAAATGCTTTCTATTTATGCTCAGGAAATAGTCTAACTACTGTGGACTTTTGTCACAGGACCCTGGGAAGCATGTTTAAATCATGTTGGTAAATGTGCTGTAAGCGCTGTACCAGTGCTAATTAACTAACATTTGCTGAAATAACTATAAAACGTTTTAAGATTCTTTAACAAGTAAACAACAAACAAGAGATAACGTTACGCGTAAAGCAGCTGATAATGAAAACCACTGCAGGGTAGTTAGCTGAGCTAGCTAATATTCCCAATAGCTGGTGGTAACAACAAGAGACGTTTCAGCCGCGTTAAAGAACAGTTTGCCCTGAACATACTTCAGCTGAGACAAACATGGCATCTTCTCTAGTAGTTCCAGTTATCGATGTCCAAAATTGTAACTTTAAAGAGCTTTGGCCGGCCATGGTAGTGGCCATTAAAACGTCTACATTCGTTGCAGTGGACACGGTAAGTGCCGGTGTGTGTGTGTGTGTGTGTGTGTGAGAGAGAGAGAGTTCACACTCTGTATTGTTTATTGGTGATAGTGGTAATATACAATTGTTGTTGTTGCGGCTCATATTTAGTATTACTTAAAGATTATTACTATTTGCCTTTTTTTTCCTTCCCTAACCTAATCCATATTTTTTCTTACTCTTTCTCTCTCTTACACCCAATACTCACCTGTCAAGTGTTACATATAATAAACATTAATAACACTAAACATAGCTATGTCACTCTTTAATTTGTCATGTATCCTGTATGTATTGTCCCTGTATCATGCCTGTATTTGGATCCTGTGTTGTTTTAGGAACTAAGTGGTCTTGGAAACAGGAAATCCCTGCTGGCTGAGTGAGTAGAAACACGAATCCACGTTTACCTGAACTTACTCTATGACAAAAAACCAAGGGTACAAAATATATGAGTTCTGAGTCCCTGCCATGCCTGTCTCTACTGTTCTTAACCCTCACTGTCATGTTTCAGATCTATAGAGGACAGATACAAAGCTATATGCCATGCAGCTCGCTCCCGATCGATCCTCTCCCTCGGGATTGCCTGTTACAAGAAATTAGACAACAAGGTAAAATAAGATTCTGTTTAAAACTTGAAGGATAAATGTTGTGGACACAAGAATCCATATGTTCTACCTTTAACCATATATGCATATTAAATTATTATTGTGTATTTCTGATGAGCCTGACATACATCGGTAGAATAATGCCAATTAGATGGTTCTTCTACTTTATGTAGGCTATTTGTGTGTATCCTTGATCTGTTTTCCACACCAGGGGCCTGCACTACGAAGCGAGTTCCACATGCCCTGGATCTCTTTAGGTCACCTGGCCTCACTAAACTTAACAAAAGCAATCCAGCTAAGCGCTCACACGAAGCAGGTTATCAACTCGGTGAATCAACCCAGGTTTTCCTAACTTACACACGAGCGCGTTCACATAAAAGAGGCGGTGTTTGCAGCGTGTGACCAATCACAAACATGGACTGAGCAGTTAGTGGCAGCAGAGCGGCATTTTAATATGAGGAGCAAACTAATAATTCAGACCAAAAGAAACTGCAGCCGTCAGAAGCAGGAAGATCAGAAAAAAAATCTCCCACTGTGTGAATGTGTAAAACATTTACTATCAGTGTGAAGATACATGAGATGAGTGCTGGATCACAAAAATGCATTAGAGTTAAATAAAAAAAGAGATCCACCCATTAAAAAATTTACTGTTTATAAGTTATGAACTGTTTCATGACACAGAGCTCTTTTTCAGACAGTTACAGCCTGTTTGATCCTACTGCGACATAATACGGCACAAAAATATCTAATTATGAAATGTAAAAAGGAAAACACTTTAGTGCTTCATTCATCCTCTGCAGCAGATGGTTTAAGAAACTCACACAGATGAATCATTGTAATAAAAATCATCAGATAAATTTAAAGAGGTTTGTCGGTCAGTGAACTCGCTCTTCCCCTTCAGAGACTCTGTCATGATCAGCGCTCTGCGCTCCATGGGATCTTTTATGAATGATGCCCTTTTACAAGAGAATTGATGGATCTGATTGGTCAGTGGACGGTGTGTTTATACCTGCTGATGTCTTATCTCAAACATAATCTGCTCAGGAGCAGGTTAGGTGTTCAGCATAAGTTACTGAGGTGATAAGGCCCGCAAAAAAGTAATCCACCTTCATAGGACTAAAAAACCAAAGTTAAACCTGAAGTTGACTCGCTAAGCATAAATCCTACTTTGTAGAACAGGCCTCAGCACAACATGTTATAGTACGAATGTTTTGACTGTGAAGTTGAGCCACGTCCTTTTATCTCTTCCAATCTCCACCAGGCTGCAGACACATACCTGGTCCAGGTGTATAACCTCACCCTGCTGTGCTCGGAGGAATACATCATAGAGCCCCAGTCAGTCCAGTTCCTGGTTCAGCATGGATTTGACTTTAACAAGCAGTACGCTCATGGAGTCCCTTACTGCAAGGGCAATAATAAGGTGATAATGCTTACGTGCTGTTCTGTGTGTTCTGAGTCTTTTCCTGAACCCACTTTGTTCTCTGTTGTACCTCTCTGTCCTTCACTGCATTTGATATTATCGTTTTTATTACATACATTCTTCAGAAATAAAAACTCACTGATTTTTTTCTCATTCATATTGTATTCTTCAGTCCTAACCCATGCAAACCCATTAACTGGAGGCCTTTTCTCTACACATTTTCTGGGCTGGCTTGACTTAATTTGACTCAGCTCGTTAGTCCAGCACGGCAGGGATTTGCATTTCATTGAAACAGAGATGCTCACATGAAGGTGTCTTCTTAATAGATGATGCACTTATCTCGAGACAGTCAATATTTCCATCACACAGCACGGCAGGTACAATAAGTCGCTTACCTGTGGGAGGTGAGCTGTTTGCAGGGCTGCAGTACGAGTCTGTTGTCTGCAGCTCTTCATCATACGTCTCATTGTGGTGGTTTCTGCTTGGACTCTCCTAACAGACAGACTTGTTTTATTTAAAAAGAAGCTGCTGACAAAGCTCTGCTAATTGTGTAAAAAACTTAAAGTTTCTCTTTATTGAGATCATCCTTGTTTGTTTACCAATTTGTAATAACACAGATAAATAAGCATTGGCATTTCTGTGTTTCATGAATGTCAGGATACAAGAATCATGCTGCCTCGTTGAAAAGGGCACACATCTGTAGGAACATTAAGTTCAAGACCAGTATAACAAAGCATAGAATATTTTAATGGGTAATTTCTTTTTTCAGGTTTAATCATTTAATTTCCAACTGTCTGTTCTCACTCCGCTCTCTTTTTCAGGGGGGATCAGACAACCGAGGAGTCCACATCAGAGCCTTATTCACTGAACTACTGCGTGCAAAGAAACCTCTGGTGCTCCACAACGGCCTCATCGACATGGCCTTCCTTTACCAGGTAACACCAACTTCTTAGCTTTGCTGCTCAGTTTCATTCTGTTCTTGTTTACCAATGAACCTGTTTACCTGTGGAATGTTTACCTGGGTAATGCTCTATTCCATCAGTGAAGGTGATGAAATAAAGCGTTACCCATTTTGTCTTTGTGTTGCTTTCAACTAAGTTTATGTGAAAAAGAATTAGCACATTTTTATACCACATTTCACATGTTTTGGAATCAGGGTTGTAGTTGGTATCTTGTTATTTTTGAAAATGAAATATTTCAGATAAAAGCTTGTAAATGGGCAGTCAGTCTTTGCCAGTTGCACAGCAAAGCAGACTGTACACGGTGCCAATAATAAAATTAGTTTGTTAATATAAATCATCATTCATATTGTCTTTTGAAAACTGCCTTTCTCACAACATGTTGCATTTATTTAATGACTGTTTTTGGTTATGAAGCTGCTTTTGTCTTTTTCTGTCAGTGTTTTTATGCTCATCTGCCTGAGCGCTTGGCCACCTTCACCGCCGACCTGTCCGAGATGTTTCCTGCTGGCATCTATGACACCAAATATGTCACAGAATTTGAGCTCCGGCTCACTGCCTCCTATTTGGAGTATGCCTACAAGAAATGGTGAGTTTATAGTACAGTATAGACAAACACAGTACAGACACATCAACAGTATTCCTACAATTATTTCTATGTATTTATTTCCATTTGTTAAAAGGACATAAACTAAATAGAAATTGTCTTAAAGGAAAACTTTGCTATTTTGGAACCAAGACCCTGTTTGCGAGATGTTTCACACGGACCAGGAACATACAATCATTTCACTGATTGGTCCAGTATTGAGCTTTCTACTGTTGTCCTGCGAGCTCTCACTGCACTAAAGTGGACGTACATTGGGCAATCGTGAATGTGGTGGAAAACAGGGAGAAATGTATTTTTCAGAGATGGGGAAGCTCGTGGCATATTCCTAGTCTCAGTGTTCTCTCCTGTGAACTGTGTCAGTCAGAGTGCTGAAACAACAGCTGCATTTTAACCTGAAAGATTTCACTGACTGCACCGTAATGCTGCTTGTCTTTCAAAATTAACAGGTCCACAAGGGTTTTTTAAACTCGGGTCGACCCTCTTAAATTAATTGCAGAGAGAGAGAGAGAGAGAGAGCGAGCCGGGTGAGCTAGGCTGACTTTTAACTAGAGAGCGAGCGGCGCACTGTGCCGTTCATTTAAGCTTGTCTCAACAGAAACACTTTGTGAGACACAAGTCGGGCAGGAACCATTTTCAGCTCTGTGTCAGTTAGTGTGAACTTGTGTAATTGTGAAGTCCATCAAAAATTGAAATCCTGGCACCGCGCATGGACAACATGATGCACCAAATGAAGAAGGAAAAGAAAGGCGCCAGGAAATACGTCAAAATTCAGCATGTTCACTTGGGTGTCATCTTTACATTAGCATGGGTGCCAAGGCGAACCGAGGTAAGACGAGAAAAACCCACGTCTACTGCAGGGTCAGTTGACTCGGGTGTAAATGATTGTACACATTCCCATTGCACAAAAAATCCCGATCTTAGGGGGTTCATACAGGTTTTTTGGCCAGTGGAGAAGATTTATAAGCCTCCGCACTCTAGCTACATTGTAGAGACAGAAAAAAGGAATGTTTACGTTCCATTGCTAACGGTAACAATTAAGAGGGGAGCATACTGAGACAAGGAATACACCATGTGCTTCCCTGTCTCGGAAAAATACATTTATTGTTGTTTTTCCAAAACATTTCTGATTGCCCAACATACATCTGTTTTAGCACAGCGAGAGCTCACAGGCAAATGGTTGAAAGCTCAATACTGGACTGATCAGTGAAGTTATTGTCAGTATGTTCCAGGTCCTTGGGGAACACCCTGCGAAAGTTATTCTTTAACTTCAGCTCTAAAATTACCTTTAAAAAATTAAAATGCCTTGCAGAGCAAAACACTGGATAAGCCAGCCTATATGTTAAACAAACAGAAGGAAGTCTGGTTTCATTCCAAAAGATTTTGGACATGAACAAAGTACAAAACGTGGCCAGTTTACTTTGTGCACTTGCACTTTTGCACATGTTGGCATAATGAGCCCAGCAGATCAGTGTTTCCTCTGCTGTGTATTATTGTGCATCAGGACACCTCAGAGTGTATCATTGTGCTTGTGTGTATCTTTGTTGTGTTGATGTTTCAACATGTTTTGATCTCTCATATTGTCGCTCCAGTCCCTCACGTTATCTCCTCCTCCTTCCAGTAAGCTGGATAACAGTCGCAGTGTGTCGTCTGGAGCGAGCGGGCCTCACATTCATGTCGAGTTCTGTCAGTACGCAGGTCACATGTCCAGCTACGTGGACTTCAGAGTGTGTCCAGCTGTGGCCTCTCCTGATGGACAGACTGAAATCTGCCAACGCTTCTCTGTGAGTTTCAACCTTCTTCCTCCATTTCATTCAGTTTACTTAAATTCTCAAGCTGAAGTGAAATTAGAGTACTTAAAACAAGTTGTTAATTACTACATTTTTATTGCTCACTATTAATCTGCTATTATTCTAAATAGTTACATCATTCAGATTTTACACGGCTGATGGACTGAATGAAGCTTATTGGAATGAAGCATTTTTAGATTAGGATGTGGGACGTGCAGGTATTATTTAAGTTTTGGGATGTCTTGATTGTTTCAGTGAAAGGTTTTACCACACTTTGTGACACACAGTTGTTTATATTCAGCTGTGTGTGTTTTCTAGCCAACAGTTTACAAAGCTCGGGTAGATGCGTGCCTAAAAGAAAGGCTCTTATTTCTAGTCGGAATGAGAAACACACTTGGAAAAGGTTGCCATGCAGGGGGCAGCACTGTTAATTTAGAGCTTCATCTGCTGTTGCTCTCTGTTCTGCATGTGTGCCTGTGTCAGTCATAAAAACACACCCACAGCAGAGAGGAGAGAGGGAGAGAGAGGAGTAGGAATAACCATGAAACACATGAAACACAGTGATGTACTCTGGACCCTCGGCTACAAGTCCTGACTTCACCTGAAGTATTAAAAATTAAAAAAAGTTGGAGGCTGTGTTTTGCAATCTTAGTATGTACGGTTACATGTAAACAGGAATATTAGTGAAATATATATTTTTTATTTGTGTTTTATTTATGTTTAAAGTGTAGTAGAAATACTATCTTTTTAGGAATAAGGGCTAAAACTGGAATATTTGTGCGTGTAATTAAGTGACTGCCTGAGCTAAAGGCCTCTTTCCACCACACAGTACAGTTCGGTTTAGTACGGCATGCAATTATTTGCCTTTCCACTGTTAAATGCTGGGAATGGCACCAAAATAACTGATCCGTACTGTCCTATGTTTTGGCACCCTTTTGTTGGGGTAACAACACACTGATAACGCACCAAAAGGGCTGAAGCTGCACACACTGCAGTCCCTTTACTGCGAGCAGGCAAAAACCTGTTTAAAGTGTCGTCGTAGGACTGTTAATTCATCACTTTAGTAAGTTTTTCTATTTTTTTTAGGCTAGATTGTAACCACGTAGACCGTTACATATAGTCAGTTTATCCAAACCACACCTGTTTGTAATGTGCTGCAAAGTTTTTGACCCTGTGAGGAGCTGCTGCTCACCGGGTGAGACCAGCTGGTCATCTCGAAGCAGCAGCAGACCCCTTGTGTCATCACCGCCGAGAGAAAATTAACCGAAGAACTGATGATCTGTGCAGCTTTTCAGAGATTTAACGCTGGCCGTGATGCTTCTATAGCATTTTAAAATGTGACATAATTTCTTGATAGAATGTAAATATCACAGATAAAATCCATAAAAGTAGCTGCTTCCTTAGTTTGTTTGAATGTAACGTTACAGTTGAGACAGAACAACACCTCTGCCTCTGAGGCTCTGTATGTACGGATAGCGCCATGTTTCAATAAATAGATATTAATATGAATGGAACAGTTTGTTTCATTGTATTTTCCTAAGCTACATAACAGTTTGGATTTTTGTCACAGCTTTATTATAGAGGAAGCAACGCAATTGACTGAATCTCTGCCAATTATGTTTACTTATGAGAAAAAGTGCGCTAAGTGAAAAATTGACTTGGGATTATTCAGTCAGTCATGTCACTTACATATCTGACATGGCTACTGCCACATGACATATACCCCGCCTCCAAGTAAGGGTACAGTTGGCAGTGGAGGGTTTACCGTTTGGAGGAGTAATGTACTGCACTGAACAGTCCTTTTCACCTTGCTGTACTTCACTGTTTTTATGAGAACAGACAAGGCAGTAGACAGTGTCTGTTTGTTTGTAAATATCTTAAAAACCATCAAGTCTTTGTGTTTCTATGTGTTTGTCTGACAGGCGTTTGGCTGGTGTCCGAACGGCGCCCAGTGTCCGTTATCCCATGACACTGACCTGATCATCCTCCAGGACGAGAAAGGCTTGGGGAATAAAACAAAAAAGAGGAAGAGACAGCGAGAGAAGAAGAAAGGTGAACGCAAAACAGAGCCGGACTCCTCCATCTTTGACGGGGCCCCTGGAAACAAAATGCCGCACATGGAGGTGGATCCAGAAGAAACACCAGAGGACCAGCAAAGAGCCGAGCCATGTGATAGTGAGCCTCTAATGGACAGCGACAGAAACAACCCTCAGAACGAGGGAGAAAACATTCAAATGGAAAGTGAAGGGAACGGAATGTGTGAAGAGAACACAGACTGCAGAAAAACTGAAACAACTGACGACCACACAAACACAAAAATTAATGTAAGTGATGGTGTAGAGAGCAGAACTGAAGACGGAAGGAGGGAGACGTTTGTTGACCACCCACCTAAGACTGATAATCAGAAGAAGGCGGCTGATGCAGGAACGCACAGAGCGGGATTTGATGCCTTTATGACAGGATACATCTTTGCCTGCTCATGTGCCCTCATCAAGAAGGACAGAGCAGCAGATGTGAAGGAGGAGGAACCGTCATGGCTTCCGACGTGTCTCAATAAGGTCTACCTCAGCGGCAAGGCAGCTCCTCTCAACGTGGTTAAAAGTACCTTCTCCAAATCATCCAAGGCACATGTGCAGAAGATGGAGATGGTGTGGGGAGGGACAGTGTAGTGTGCACACTTGCACACAGCAGCACATTTATAGCATTTTGCATGAGCCGGTTGACAATTTGGTTTTGTTTCCATGCTTGTAACATGGCTGGATGGATGCTGGTCCACCACTGTGGTCCAGCATTTTAATGTTTTTGATCGACTGCTGTAAAATTTTGTTAAAACATTCAAGCTGTCAAGAGGGGGACTACTTTTTTTTTTTTTACATTAAGCCTTATAATAAGAATATCTGCCATCATATACAGCAACATTATATTCTATATTATAGTAATTAGTAACATCACCACGGACTGTAAACAACAGAGGAGCATGTACATACAATAAACACTCATTTAAAACAGATGTGAAACTCCACAAATGTTTAGTTGTGTACTCTGATGTACCGACACTAAAACACAAAGCTCAACACGGATATGCAGCTTAAAAGCCGCTCTTTCAGCTGCTTCACAAACAGCTGTTACTGGGTTATTCATCTGTGTCTAATTTCCTGTTTTAGTGTCGGTACATGAGAGGACACCACTGAACATTTGGCGAGTTTCACTTCTTCTTAAAACAAGTGTTTATTGAATTTTTCGACTGATTGAGTGCACATGGTCCTCCGTTGTTCTCAGCCAGCGATGATGTCAGCAACAAGATCCAGCTCTGAGGACCGCGCCGTTCATCAGAATATTGCTGTAGAACATCATATATGATCGTAAATATCTATATTATAAGGCTTAATATACAAAAAAACAAAACTTCTCCTTAAATGATTTTTTTGATGAATTCCTGATTTTTGCTTTGCTACCACAACGAGGTTGACATTTCTGTTTAATATTGAAAATTCCTGACATGCTGGATATAGACTGCCAATAAATTTGTCAGATATTTATGTTCTTTTCAGGGTAAAATTGAAAAACCTTTTTGATCTCTTAACTTTTCCACTAGCGCTGTCATCAAACCAAAGCTTTTAGTTTAGTTCATAATCAAATGCTTACAAAACAGATATTACAGTGAGCCTCAACTGTACTTAGTGTTTAGTGCTAATCAGAAGTTATTAGCATGCAAACACACTGAAATAAAAAGATGAACATACTGAACATTTGCAGTTTGCTAATTGCACCACCTGGCAGCAGAATCTCAGTTGTTTCTTATGTGTGTTGTCCATTAAATCCTCATAGAGGAAACTGCTTGATGCTGATTTTAGTTGACTTTTTAAGAACGGGGGAAAATGGGGGTAATGGTCAGTTTATGTTCATAGCAAACATGTTTGACAGTTTAGACATCTGAGAAGCTAAAATGTTTTCACATTTTTCTCTTTGTTTCCCCCCATTTTGTTTTTATTCAACATTGACTTGAGCAGTCTTGGATGGTTTTTTGATTATTTAAATGGCTTGAGTGACTTGAGACAGCAAAACCAGCATATACATGCAGGGCACAGGCACCTGTTTTAGTTAGCAGCTATTTTTATAAGGTTTGTATGTCACAAGATGTTTGCCACGAATTTTCCCCACAAATTAGATTTTGTAACAGTTACTGTCTCTTAAGTCACCTGTGAAAAATAAACTGATGCCCTTCAGCATTTTTTTTTGACTTTGTAATTATTTGAACCAGATGTTGTGTAAAACCATCCAGTTGTTGTTGAGTCATCTCACTCATAACCCTACATGTGAACGTCATGGTGGCGGCAGAGGAGAAGTCACTTCTGTTTGTCTGGAAACATGAGCAGGCTGTTCAAAGCCGACAGTGTTACACACTCAGTGGTGCAGCATCACGCTGAAGTTGCCCACAGCTGCATCCGGCCGCCTCTGTTCTCCTCTGAAACATCTTTTTCCCCACATCACTCAGTTTCAGTGAAAATGTTGCTCAAGTTTTAGTTGAATCACTGACAAAAAGGCAAAATGACTTGAGAAACTGGTAAAAACTGGACAGAGTCTGACAAAGACTGATGGCGAGCAGTAACCCTCACAGAAGATGAACCAACATGGCCTGTCCTCTGGCGCCACCCTCAGGACACTCATCACATTTCATACCAAATTGTGTTTGAAAATAAAGTTTCTTCCTCAATTTTTTATCTGTATAACATTTTTCCTGGTGTATACTGACAGTCACAGAGCCACCAGCACAGCTATAGACGTTTACTCTTATTTGATATGTGTGTGTGTGTGTGTGTGTGTGTGTGTGTGTGTGAGCAACAGACATCTGTTGTTACAGTAAATCTCAGTTTGTTCCACTCTGATGTTCTTCTGTCCTCCCTAACCTGATCATTTGAAACCCTGATCTCAAACCTGGAACATGGACTGATGTCAGAACAGCTCTTGTGGTTTTTTCAGAGCTCTGACAACTTTTCAAAGTTTAAAAAGCAGTTGAGCAGCTACATATTTATTGAAATCTTAGTGATTTATTGTCCAAGAAGCTTCATGTTACACATCACTGAGGTTAAAGGATCTCACAGAACAGAGGATTGTTCCAAATGTCTGAGTTTTTTTAATCAAATGAATTCAATGCATAAAGGTTTCGATGTGAGCTTCACTGTGTTCAGTGCTGTTGTGTTGAAGCTTCCTCACATCAAACTGGTTGTGTGTTGCCGGCTTTCACATTCACTCTCAGCGGCTCCAGGAAGAGTCCTGCCCTGTGATACCAAAAACAAGTCATGAGTGAGGATCCTGCTCAGTGTCTCCCAAACTTCATAATGAAGGATGACGAGTTTTCCTGCAGACTGACTCATGTCGAAATAAATCTATTCCAATCAGTCGAGTCACAGATTATTAGAGTCTAGAAAACACAGCAGCACACTAGTATACTGGTTGTGTTCTGTGCATGTAAACAGTTTATCCTGCTTTCAGAGACATCTTCAAATGCATTGCACTAAAGATCTGAGGAGAAAAGGCACAGGAGAGGCGATTAAGGGCTTTTTTCTTAGTATTCTCCAATGCCTCAGTGCAGTATATAAATTCCTCTCCAAAGTTACTTCTCAAAACCACATGCTTTAATCAATTAAGTATTTTTTAATTACCTTTTCAAGTTTGAAAAGAGATGCACCTGTGGTGTACACTGCAGCTGAAAGTTGAAGGTTTCCAGCAGGAGTGCTTCCAAGAATCGGCTGACTCTTCCATTTTCTAGAGAACTGACAGTGTGGACACTGCTGCTCTACAGACAGGAATGTGCCTATATGTCTTGTCCGCACATCTGATACCCGCTGACACACAGCGCACACCTCAAAGAGCTCTAGAAGGCAGTTTTCATACACTATGTATGTTGGTGTCTTATGGGGAGGGGTGGAAGATTCCATTCTATTAAAAAAAACAGGAATTGACAGAAAAAAAAATGAACTTCCTTACTGCTGGAGGTAGAGACAGAAGAGTAATCAAAGTTATTATTGAAGTGTTTGTTACAAAACAAGTAACTCACGTCA
>JAQFJA010000004.1:3533132-3547727 GCA_029874485.1 Naso brachycentron
TCTCATAAATGCAGGTCACAGCATGTTTGTTTACTGTTGTGCTTGTATTCTACTGTCAATTAGCAGTTCCCCCCAAAAAACATGACTAAAACATACAGACCAGTGACCAAACTTGTAATATAACAAAACAAGATGCCTCATTTGTTTCTCAGACATTTCAGACATTACGACAGAAGATGCAGATTTGGGAGAGTTCATGTTTAGAGCTCTGATTTGTTTGCAGAGGGTCGGTGTAAACACAAAACATACCAGAACTTAAATAATAAGTTAAAGCAAGCTTTAGGATGAAAAATGAAATTTGTATGCTTAAAAGGCTAAAAAATTAAATCTCTTTTTTTTCTTCTGTAACTTAAAATTCATTCATTCTGTGGCAACAGATAAAACAGCTGCATGTTTTTGTGTTCATCCTCCCAGACGAACCCCTTTATACTACAAAATGTTGGTATCTAGATTGGATTGGTGCAAAGTCTCTCCAGGCCCAGTGGTGTCACAGCAGATGGGAGCGGACGACACAACCTGAGGATCAGACAAACTCCCTCTAGACAAAGAGGCAGATAACACCGAGGTGAAAAAACAGCCTTGGAGGATCAGGCACCGGTAAGCTCTCCTGGGAAAATGATGACACTCTGGATAATAAAGAAATCCAATCTGCATCAGCACAGCATTATAATCCTTCACCATTTTGGCCTGTGTCCCAACAGAAGGGGATGCTTTCTCATCGCTATGACAACATAACATCTCCAAAATACAAAATGTGCCTGAAAGGCCGTAGTGTTTCATTAACAGCTGATGAAAAATCCAGTGAAGCAAAGGTGTTTATCTCATTTTCTGCAACACATTTTCATCCCTACACTGTTCATTAATAACATGTTTTCCACAAAGAATTGTACACACAACTTTTCCCAAAACTTCACTATATACAAGGAGGCTGGGGCTCCTCGGTACAAGCTGCGGAGAGGCCAAACCACCTCCAGCCACCGAGGGGAATATACTCTCTAGTCAAATGAGTTGTACAAATCTAAACCCTGGCAGTCCACCTGATGTGCAGCAGCAGATAATTATTCAGTTATGCATATTAAAATCACAAAGATTTATGGCTCGGAGCGGACAATCTCTTCTTCTGAAACGGCATGTAACACTGATAAGCAGCAGAAGACCATAAGCACACGGACACCAGCTTAAGCCGGCAATGTGTGCAGCAGCAAACTGTATAACAGCAGCTCAGCAGTTTAGATGCAATTATGATATGAAGAAGCTGTCACATAATCACACTGGTTTGAGCTGAAATAGTTTTTAAAGCCTAGAATGAATTCTTAGTTTGGGGGGGAAAGGATGAAAAACTCTCGTGTGAGACAAACGTCATGTTGAGTTTCTTAAATGCAAATGTGACAGATAAATTATTTTTAGAGGTGAGCAGTGTGCAAGACAACAGTGAGTATACACAAAATAAAGCAAAAAACAGTTCAACCCTTATCACTCACACAGAAATACTCAAACCTCTGTGAGCGTATTTCACCAAAATGTAAGCCAACAGCAGGAAAGCATCGAACGTCATGACAAGAATGAGCCCAGCCACTACACGACATACATTCAATATCAACACTAGTGCATGTAAATAGATTGTCAGCATCATAATTTTGCAGATTATCAGCCAGCAGATGCCAAAACATAAACCATAAAATGGATCTGAGAGAACAAAACCACAGCCAGCCACATCACAGAGCACAAACATGATGAACACAGCCAAACACCCACTCTGTGTGAGCATGTTAGAGGAAGCAGCAAACACTTACCTGGATGAAAGCTCATCCTCTGGATCCCAGTGAGGAAACATGCAGATTCAAAAAACATTCAGCAGGCCAGCAGACACATTTCAGCTCACTTACAAATATCAACACATGCCCAATACACCTTAAAGTCCAAATAAGTTGACAACAACAACCACTTTGACAACGTGACAGAACTTCTTGTTTCATACCAAAAGACAAATAAACATTAAGCTGGTTTGTGAGTAAAAACAGAGGCTGATACACAGAAGCTTTGCCCCAACATTAATGTTAAGCAGCATAATAAAACTGGTCTTACCTTTTTGTAGCCTGGTTGGTTTATGATGCCTGTCATGTCATTAAAGTCCATCTTAATTACGATGTTCTTCAACGATGAAAAGCTTGTTTCAAACTTTTAATGTTAACTGCCTCAGCGCTGCTACGTGTAAAACCTTCATTCATTTGGAATCTATCTTTTTTGTCTTCTCTGTTTTAACTTTCTGTTGTTTTGTGTTACGTCCCACTTCTTCTTCTCAAACATCAGTTAGCTTAACGATATGATGAACTCTTCACACTAACACCGACTGCACGGGTTTAAAGACTGATTAGGCAACAGGTGAAATTAATTGTCGTAGTTGCGTGAGTGCAATTCCCAGGAGGCAGGTGAAGGCTGACGTCATGGTAGGCTTTGTGCTGCATTCATGTGATATCTGAAGGTCGGAGTTTCCGAGTTGGGAAGTCATTCTTCTGACTTCCTTGTGTTCATGTGCTTTGAGGTCGTTATGTGGGAACAACATGGACACACAAGAAGATAAGTTGCATTTTAATGCTCAGTGCATTTAAAACGACAGTTTGATAGCTGTTTCCAATTTATTGCTCCACAGGGGGCACACTCCCCCGATCAATACTGGCTTTAATGTAACTGTTAGAGCTTCATCTACATGAAGCACTGGATCTCCACCTCTTTTGTACAGCGTCGGGGTGATGGGTTGGCTGAGACAAGCATCCAAGGAGAGACTGACGTTGCTGTCCAAGTATGCTGGGAACAGTTTAAAGCTATTTTTCAGCTAATATAGCTTAAAAATAGTGTAAGTATAATCTTTCTAACTAATCTAGGTTGCTCTGCATGAGCAGAGATCAACATAATATCACATCACTTGATCAAAGAATGATATTCAGTAAGTGAATTGATAAAAAGTTTCTTACCACTGACCAAACATTGACTGTTGCTGCCATGTTTATGCATTTATGATGTCAAGTCAGCAACTCGTGTTATAAAATGACTTCTGCATTGACTAGTTATTTTTCTGACTTGAGAGGCAGTTCATGTGAATTTTCCCAGCAGGAAAGTCATTATTCAAATTATTCTAGCATCACATGAACGCTGCATTATGCTGCATTCATGTGATGTCGGAGGTCAGATTTCCAAGTTGGGAAGTCGTTCTTCCGCCTTCGTTGTGTTCATGTGCTTTGAGGTCATAAAGTGGGAACAACATGGACGCTACAGAGGAAGATGAGTTGCATTTTGTTGTTAATGTTAAGAGCGTGAAGAGTCTGATAGCTATTTTGAGTTTATTCATGAAAACAGAGGGGACGGATATATTGTTATCTCTTTTGTACAGCGTCTGGGTGAAGGGTTGGCTTAGACTAGCGTCCCAGTACAGATTCATGTTGCTGTCCAAGTATGCTGGGAACAGTTTGAAGCTTAATGTTAGTGATTTTATCCCAGACTTGTTGCTGTGTCTGTACATTCCCTAAAACCACTGACATAGATCAATAGTGTTACCTGACCTGTTATCACAGTTCATGCTAAAAAATAGGCTCACGTCTCTAACTAGGTCCCTCTACATGAACAACTTAACGTTAACACAATATTACACATTACATGTGATCAAATATTGATATTCAATACATGAATTAATAAAAAAGCTTGTTACCATTAACCGAACACTGACTATCGCCCACTATGTTTATGCATTTATTATATATTATCTTACATAATTATCGTCGAGTTGCCGAGTTATTTTTCCGACATGAGAGGCCGTTTAATGGAATTTTCTCAGTGGGAATGTCGTCATTCCAGTTTTTCCTACATCACATGAACACTGCATTAAATCCTACATGGCCACACTGTTGTCCATACACTTACGAGCATGTCGGATACGTCTTAACTGTCCGTAATGTAGGCCTGTAGACCTG
This sequence comes from Naso brachycentron, assembly GCA_029874485.1. Taxonomy (NCBI): domain Eukaryota; kingdom Metazoa; phylum Chordata; class Actinopteri; order Acanthuriformes; family Acanthuridae; genus Naso; species Naso brachycentron. The sequence continues at coordinate 3,537,098 of JAQFJA010000004.1, forward strand.
TAAGGGCTATTTAACATTTAGCGGCACTCAGAAGTTTGGACACACCTTCTCATCCAATGTTTTCTCTTTGTTGTTGTTTTAGAATTCAAGGCACACTCAACCAGCATGGCTACTGCATACTGCACTGTTATTTCAACCCAGCAAAACACGCCTCCAGGCTATGTAAGAGCTATTTGACCGGAATAACGGAGCACTGTAACAGGTGACCTGGCCTGCAGTCACAGGACCGAAAGCTCCGATGATTGAGCTGGAGCTGCCAGCAAGTTTTCAGCATGATGAGTTCTCACTCAAGACTTTTGGAAAAGCATTCCAGGTGGCAGATACCTCATCTGTGCAAAGCTAAAGATGGCTGCTTTTGAAATCTTATAAAACATTTTGTTTACATTTATTGGTTTACTATATAAGTCCAAATTGTCCACAGTGTTAATATCAAAGTGTTAATATCTTCTTTTTAAAAAAATCTAGAATGTATTCTAAAAAAAAAACACTTGTTACTGTGTAGTGTTCTCATATTTATACTGCTATCTACACCCATACCTGACTCCATATTATCACTACCTATTATTACTGTTCATACTGTCTATATCTTGGTATATTCATAGCTAACCCTCACTGTGTATTACTGTATACTACATTACTCTACACTTACTGCATTTGCACTTCTGATTCAGGTCATTATCTCAGTACTTGTACTCTGTGCAATGACAACAGAGTTGAATCTCTGTGTTTCAGAGTTGAAACACTGCACACATGTTTTTGTAACTTTGACTACATTTGACTCAATAAAGTTTAGAAAAAGAAAAAACTCCGGTGGGTTTGAGGTGTTTTTTTTTATTTGTCACAGAGGCTGTCCCTCTGTCCTTGCCTCCAGGACCCTCACTCGCCCCTGCAGTGCCTGCAGTTGCCCACCTGTCCACCAGATGCCCTCAGGACTTTTTGACCGATCCTGCACCTGACTCCCAAATCCACCTACTCAACTGTCCAAAATCCCAAATAATTCCCACCTGCTGACGCACCTACCTCCCTATCCTATCAGGCTTTCAATGTATGATGGCACAAGAGCGGTGGTGGAGGACAGTGTACGTAAAATATTACAAGTAAAAGTACTCAGTGCAGAAAAATGTACCTTGTGTGTTGCACCATTGAATACTGGATTATTATTTACTCATACATCATTGTAAATATAAGGTCAGAAAAGTAAAAGCTACAGTAAAGTGCTTGTACCTCAAATTTTAACTCACCAGCCCGTTCTCTCTTTCAGTTTATTATACTGTCAGTTTTGTTTGTGCCTCTGCTATCCAGCCTTTTCTACCTGAATCTGAACCTAAACCTGAACCCAAACCTGAACCCAAACCTGAGCCTGAACCTTAAGATGCCTCCTCCCTGTTCACCTGTGGATTCTCTTCAGCTTCTGTTTGGACATGCTGCCTTTGCCTTTAAGCCTTTGCATCATTATTTTACTGAATCACTGAACTCTTCCTGCCTGGTTGTCTGCAGTCGAGTCCTTTTCCTTGCTGCTTCATACACACCCAGTGACTTTAATACACCCGTGGTTTGAGGCGAATATCTAATGTAGTGAAAAGGCTTGGCAGCAGCAGCGAGGTGGTGCCAACATGATTATTCTGCCCCGTTCCTCTACAAAGCCGTCCTGCAGCGATATGATTGGAGTCCCAGGAGGATATTTTTCTTATGAAATGCTTTATGAGCAAAAGCAGCAGAGTTTGCAAACCAGCTTTGGACGAGTGTTGATTTAAATAGGGAGCCTTATTACAGAAGATGCTCTTTTTGGACACATCTTCAGTCTTGTGTCTACGCTCTTATTCACACATAAAAATTTAATTTTTATACTATGAGCTGTAGAGTAAAACAGAAGGAACAAGGTCTTTTTTTTAGGATTTATTCCTTAAAGAAATCTACTGGACTACTCTGAGGCTCCTCAGTACAGTAAATGCTAAATTTGAATGATATTGTAAATTCAGACATTATAAAGACCCTGAATTAGGAGAGTTAGATATTGAATATAATTATTTTCCAGAGTTATTAAAAAGCCAAGGGGCAGTTCAGAAGACTTTTTCCAAATGCAGCATTTTAATCTCGTCATCGTGAGTTGGTGAATCGCTGAGGAGAACCAGCCTCCTGCTTTAAATAGCATCTCAAACAGTAACATCACCTCAAGATAATTCTTGTTTGGCATAAACCTCTCTTTAAGTGGTAACATGTATTTATCTGCTCTCACTAGAAATATGTTTTTCATCTCTCTCAAATTATAATGTTTCCACAGTACTTTAGAAGATACAACAGAAGTCCAAACAAGGCTGGAGAAACATAATCTTTCCAGATTTGTTTGAATGTTTTCCTTCTCTGGTAATTAACACGTTGCGGGTAATGATTTAATTCACTGACCATCTAACACGAGAACGTTGAGACAGTTCATACAAAGGTTTCGTGTGAGCAGGAGGCAAGAGAATAAAGTTGGAAGTGGTGCACATTTTACGCTGCAAGAGCACCTGTTAAACCTGCAGGAACATGAGTTAACTGACTCTCATCTTCAAAATCAGTGGAGTTGACACAATTTGATTTAAAAGGCCCAGAATCACAAATCTCTGCAATCTGGACACCGTAACATCTATCTGCACCGACCGTCTATCCTCAGACTCTTGACTGGGATAAGAAAAATTCCTGTAAAAATGGTGGTCAGGGATGAAACCTCATGGAAAGCTGGAGAGATGGAAACCCTCTCTCAGGACAGATGACCACACAGATGTTTTGTGTACAAAACAGATGAAAAAAATCATAATCCATATTCAAGAAGTGGCAAATATAGAGGTAAATGTAGACTGTAAACATAAGTGAAGGGACGTTGTCATCATAGAGGTAGAACCTGAGCCACAGGCCCTTCTCTCAACCATGGAAACCTGGACTGAGGACCGATTGCAAAAAATACAGAAGATGCAGCACATAATTCACAAAAATAGGAGGGACAGAAAACACACAGAGGGAGAGAGACATGAGGACATGCAGAGCAGAGAGTGAGAGAGAGAGAAGAGAAGAGGCTGAATCTCCTGAGGGACGATGATCCAGATCCAGACGTCTGGACGAGACACTGACAGCAAGGAGAGATAGACAGGCTGATGGTCCGGAAGACAGGAGTGAAAAGAGAGACGGAGAGAAATCTGGAGAGAGACGGGAGAAGATGAGAGAAGAAAACAACTGAAGATCAGAGAGATTCAGCGATAATCAGAGTTTACAGTCTATTTGTTGATTTTTCATCGGCAGAGTAAACACGGACCATGACTTAAGAGATTTGTTGGGACCAACCAGCAGCGCAGAAAATAATGAGAGGATGAGCAAAAACCGAAAGTTCGGGCAAAAAGTTGATTTTTTTTAGATGTTAAACTGTATCATAAAATCCATTACATCACCTGAGGGGACTGTTTGGAATCAGTGCTTCATTTTGGTACCACAGCAAAACAAGTTACTTTGTGGCCTAAGATAAGATTTGGGTTAAAGGGTAGATTGGGTTAAACAGTAACTGTTGTGGGTCCTTACAAGTACGAACATCAAATGTATCTGCAAATCTGGTTTCAGCAAAATAAATTTAATAGAAGAACAAAGGAAGAATTCAAAGAGAGATATTTATCTACTGATTTTAATGAACAGCCCTGATATTTCACTATTGCTTCAAGACAAAAAACAGAAGGCAATGAGGATAATGAACTTTCATTAGCCACAGGAAACTCCAGATTTCTTCTTCTGCTTCGTTATTATTTTTTCCACCTGTAATGCTGGCAGTTGCAGATTAAAATCATTTCTGCGGCACAGAAAGGATGCAGCTACACAAGCTCCCTGTTAAAAAGCCTGACCTAATAAAAACTGAGATACATCAGAACGTAATAAGCGATATACCCAGGGGCTGCATTACGACAAATGGTCATTAAAGCACTTGACAGCTACAGGAACAAATTACCTCCTAAACTGCTCTATGAAATGTTTTGGCGACACACTCTAATGCGACCTTATTTTAACGGCTTTCAGATGATTAGGGGGGTTTAAGGACATGCAGTAAACAAAAGTGTTGCAGCAACTTTAACAAATGATGTAATCTTTCTTGTTGTTTGCAGTATTAATTCACGGAAAGCTGATGAAGGAAAACGTGAAGTACAAGCAGAAATCAATATCAAGAATGACTTCTGTCTGAGTATCAAACGCTGACACCAAATGTTGGTTGTTTCTGGAAAATGTTTTCCAATAACCAGAGATGCTTACTTGTTTCCAGCCACAAATCCTCCATTTGGAGTGAAACACTGAAGGTTGAAGCACATTTGTTTTCACGGCCCAATCTCGAGCCTGGCACTCGCTTGATCAAGTTGACATTTAGCTCGAACACAGAGGTCACCCCATTGCTTTAGTGGAGTGGAATCAAATGGGCTTTGGAATGCAGTGTACTCAATTTCAATGGTGATCTGGTAAAATGCAACTCTGAACAACCACAACGTTGCTGTGGACTTTAGAAAAGAGCTTTGGCTGTTTCTCAGGGCCGAGTGTCTGTGTGGTGGCAACCCAACAAAAAAATGTAATTTCATTGGTTAGTACAACTCTAACCTGAAAACAGAAACTTATTCTTGAAATCATATAGCAATGTTTATTTCAAATTACTGAAAGGAAATGTGGATTTAGACAAAGTGGAACAAAACCCAACAAAATAGAAGTCATGAGTGCAACTCTTCCGAGATTTGGCTGAACATTTAATTATTATGTTGAACCAAAACAGGAGACTGAGTCTCTGAGGGGTTACAGAAACAAGGTTTAGCCTCGTGTTTCAATTACTGTATTTTTTCGACACGACTCCAGTGTAGCTGCAGTTGAAATGTGTCAGGACAGAGTTTTGTTTTCTGCATTGGCTGTACAGTTCATTTCTGACCTTGGAGGGAGAACTCTGACAACTGAAAAACTTAAAGGACCAGTGTGCAAAATTTATGAGGATTAGGGGGATTAGTGTATAAATGAATGAGAATAAGAATCGTTGTGTTTTCATTAATATGTAATGACTCTAATGCATCTAGAGCAGATGTTGATCCACTGGTATATAATCTGCCATGCTGCATTTTTATATCGTAGCTCAGAGAGGACACATAAGAGGTAGGGCCCGACTGATTTGGGAATTTTAGGGCCGATGCCAATACCGATATCAGAGAGCAAGAAAAAAGATATCTGATATATTGGCTAAGATTATATATATTCAATGTCGGCTGAATGTGGTTATCAAATACTTGTGTCAAAGATAATGGAAACACTGAACAGTCAACACTTCACTCATTAGATACTTAATGACAGACCGCCCTCTGCTGGTCAAACTATGTAATTACACAATTTTAAAGGTGGAGTCAGGAGGATTTTACTAAAAATAAAATATAGACATATACAAAAGTAATCACTTCTGGGCCTCTGTATGTGTGTGATGGTGACTGTGTATGGAGACGCACCACCCTCTACCTGTATTTTGATGTTTTGGCTGACTCAGAAAGTGCTCGGGACGAGTTACTGTAAAGAGCGATGTGGACACGCAATCAATTTTTTAAGTAACGATAGCGTGACCGCGCTTCTCCGAAGCGTAGATGGCGTGACCGCAGTGAACTGGTGCGTTTCCCTCAGCCAATGACAGCGTGCAGGTGAGGTTGAGAACAGCGGAGCACAGCTACTGGACACCGTCCAGACCGGAGACAGTTACGAATGTGGATGTAGCGCAAAGAAAAGGAAATATAGTCCTAATGAGCAAGCAGATAAAACTTGTTCCAGAGTGAGAGTGAGTCTTGATTTGGCTTTCAGCCGTTTTGGAGCACTGAAGGAGAGGCTGGGAAGAGCGATGCAGAGTTGGGCTGCTTTGTGATGGACAGGTAGGTGCCAAACACTGGTGGTTAGCTTGTTAGCTTGCTAAATTATCCACTTCTCCATTAAACTAATGTAATATTCCAATGTAGCTTGCTGTGTAACGTTAGGTAAGCAGTACAAGTGGTACACACTAACTTACGATACTTCTGGTACATTGAGCGAGGAGGAGGGGCCCAGTTTGAATGTTGTGTTTAGAAACGGCACCAAACGAATGCTACTGACTGCACCTTTAACTGAGTGTGTAGTTATTATGAAGTGTTACCCACATCTCTTAAGGTTTAAATCTTCTGGAAAAAAGATTACGTCTGTTGGACTAAACATGAGCATGATAATTGGAATCTGACCAAGATTGTTTATTCATTTATTCATTGTCAAACTGGGCCTCGTGGGGTTGACACTTAATGGATAAAACTGCTCTCTGTGTTGTTTTAAGGATTTTACACATTTGACTTTTGATCCAGTTGCTGCTTGTCATTCTCATGTTTGATTATGATTATTTTGAATTTTTTTTTCCCACTGGAGCTTCTTTGTCGTCAAAGTGGTTGATATAAAAAAACATGCTTGGCAAATAGTAAAACAGGTGAAGTGAGTCATTCATAGTCTTTAACAATCCACTTGTGCAGAGCCACAGTTCACCTCAGTTCACTTCACGCTGATGAAGTTCAGTTCCCTCCAGCTTCCTCTGCAGAGTGCAGTCTTTGCTGCTCTTGTTTACTCAAGCCACAGTCTTGTCTTTATAATGTTTTTCCTGTTATTTTGCCTTTTCCTTTTGATGGTAACACACAAGAAATAGTCCTGATGTACACTGATAATAGACCAGTGGCCAATCTGCTTTACTGCAAGTAATAATTATTTTAACCATTCTTCTTCTTCTTCTTCTTCTTCTTTTCATTTTATTAATATCCTGCTCTATTTGCTCTTTCTGTGTTATCTTAATGTTATATTTTATAACTGTTTTTATTACTATTTAAAGTCTTTTTTGAAAAGCACTTTGTAAACCCTGTTTTTGGAAAAAAAAAAAATCCCATTGCATTCCATATCCCAATGAAATTCAAAACGACCATTATGTCCTGTCAGCAAAAATATATACAGTCTTGACCAAAACTATCATCAATCCTACACATCTGACAGTAAAGGATATGCACATGTGTATTTCTTGGTGTGAGTGATGTTTCCTTTGGTGGTCCTGATAAGAGTCGACTCTTCAGACAGAGAGTGAGAAGTGTTTAAATGAAGACAGGCCTGTTTTCTTTTATCATGTCTAATTTGTAGGGTGAACGTTCCAAATCAGAAAATGTCACAAAGCCTGTGTAACATCCTCAGTTTACTGGACTCTCCGGATCTTTGTACTTCAAAAACACGTGGGTGAGCATTCGGTGCGGATATAAAAAGGGAAAGGTCGCAGGTGTATTATATCGCACATTGAGTGAGCAGGCGTATATCTGTTGTGTTGCTTTTGGTCTGAATCCACATGGCTCAACAGGCAGGAAGGAGCAGAGTCAGAAACAGGAAACAGGAAGTTATTAGCCAGGATGATCTGAACACACTGGGCTGTGGAGTACATCAAGAGAACAACAACAGACACACACATTGCACCTGGCACAGTGTGTGTGTGTGCGTGTGCAAAAGTAGGAAGGGGAAGGCATTAGAGACAGACAGAGGTCTGAGACCAGGCTGTGCTGTCCTGAAACCAAAGAATCACAACACTCACACCTCTGTATGTGTGTGTGTGTGTGTGTGTGTGTGTGTGTGTGTGTGTGTGTAACCAAGCTGAATTCTTTAGTGTAACTGCTCCAACACCTGCAGCATCACAGTCTGTCATCACAACACAGAACTTCCTGAAAACATCACGACACTAAGGTAAACTTCCAATATAAAGGAAATGCAGGAAGCACCTGAATAAATGACGAAGTGGGAGTGTGTTGACAGTGTGTGGTGCATTTTCCTGCCATCACTTTGGTAGACTAAACTCTTCCACGAGAAACACAAACCAAATGGGTCTGCAAAAGGATGATATTTAAAAATGTTATTTCTCTGATCATAGTGCATTAACTTAACCTCCTCTTTTATTGTATTGTCACAAAGAAGCACTTTCTCTTGTTCTATGTTCTCATCATATGATAAGCTGTTTTTTTTAATGATGGTTGGGTAATTACGAATGAGAGCAAACACAAGTTGTTTTGTCAAAATCAGGAAATAATCTATCTGGCAAATAAACACGTGTCTTTGGTTACTGTGCTAAATTGTTAGTCACTACTTAAAAGTATGCCCATACAGAAATCTCAGAGTCATGAAGGTAATCAGGCAGAGTAGAAAAAGAAACACAAAGACTTACCAAAGCCTTGACTTCTGCATCTAGAAGAATCAGCCACCAGAGAAAAAGTGGTTAACGTAACAACGAATGATTTGTTTCTCTGTCATCCTGCTCCTTTGTCAGACAACTGTCACAAACATTGTCACAACAGTATTTCTTTTATAATAATATAAAACAAGACAAATATATTTTTGAGAATTATTTAGTTTTATAAGTTGAAATTAGCAATGCTGCTACATCAAGATAATCGGTTAAAGAGGGCGTGCACTGACATCACTTTCCCTCCGGAATACACCACCCACACTCGGACTGAGTGGCTAAACGTCCGTCAACGAGGCTGAGCTTAGCAGTGAAAACAGCAAAACCCGGAGTCAACCTTCCGATCATTTGCTTAAATTAAAGGCAGTTGAACTCAACAGTGATCCCTATGACTTACAGAAGCACCAGAGGTCCACAGACATCGACAGTTTGCCAAGAACCGGGTTTAGTGACATTTATTTTTGCCTGATTTCAATGCCAAGAAAATACACAAAGTCTGAAGGCAAACAAAGGTCCGGATGTCAGCCACCCACAGTGCGCTAAAAAACACAATTTCAACAGACATTGCAGAAAGTTTTAAAGTGAGCTGGTGAACTGTCTAAACTTGCTTCGTGGAGCAGCATGGATGTTATCTGGATTTGTCTTGGTTGTCTTGGCTGTTAGCCGACACTAATGTTATCCAACTTTTTCCCATTTGTTTGTCGAACACAAGGCTCATCATCACGGATGCTTTTTAATATACGCCAACAAAAACTTTACAGTTACTCAGAATATGAGTTAAGTTACCCGAAAATCAAACTGGCTACTGCAAATCCATGTATCTCCAGTTGTTTCTACAAATTGCAGTGATCCATTTGCTTTTTGTTAAATCTGTTTATGCAGTCAATGCTGACGCAGGCTGTGCTGTTCATGATTTTCAATGAACTGAATTCACATCATACTACAGTCTCAGTTTGGAGTGTTTGGAGAAAAAATCTCCACAAGATGTTTTGACTATAGTCCAGCATGTGGAGTGACTGACTGGCTGAGTCAACTAATTGTCTCGTTGTCTGACTACTGAGTATTTCTGATAGTATTGTTATACAGTTATCTTTTTCCTTCAATAGAGACATAACACATGCACACACACACGCACGCACAGACACGCACACACACACATGCGCACACACACGGCTCCTGGAGGTTCCCACTTTCCTTAAATAAAGCTCTATCAGGCAGGTGTTTCCCTTGACGAAGGAATGGGAAAGCAGGGTCAGAATGAACTGATGGAGTGTGTGTGTGTGTGTGTGTGTGTGTGTGTGTGTGTGTGTGTGTGTGTGGGCGCAGCAGGGCCAGCTGCCAGTAGGCACCTGTGTCCCCTGCTTGGTGTGTTGTTTATCTGCATGTTCGCTGGCTTCCTGTGGACACGTGTCTGTTTGACTGGACAGCCTGACCAGAGGAGCCGGTTTTTCCTGGTTTTTGAAGCTTAAAAAATATCAAATTTGCTGCCAGTGAAAGCCGACTAGCGTATGAAACTCCAGCACAAGTTAAATCTTAAGTACGTCATGATTCCAACTTGAGTGAGCAATTCCCCATCTCCTCTCTTTTCATTCTGTCTCTGTTTTTGGCTCTCACTTTACTCGTTAGTCTTTTTGCGCAGCCATTCACTTTTGGTACACTATTAGCTTCCGGGCCAGTTATGTTTTTCACAAAATAAAGCAGATTTTGTCTTGCACTCCAGCAGAGTTGCCCCTGTTTTTACTCTCACACGACGACAGAACGTCAAAACGATCGAAACCTAAACCTTGAAAGTGGGTGTCATGGATAGTCCTTCTGTCTCCTCTATCTCTCCTCTCTCCCCTGTTATCTTGCTCTCTGTCCCCCCTCCATCCATTCCCTCTAATCCTGATGGTGTTAATTGAAAGTCATGAGAGGGCACTCTTGCGGTTTCATTATTAATTTAACACTCAGGGTAACTTAAAGTGCAATTTTCACCCACATGTGGAACAGAAAAATCAATGGCCACAACAGCAGCGAGCATCAAGGTTGATTACTGATGCACGGGGAGAGACAGGCAAGGCACCAGCTGCTTGAGGAGAAGGAGTGACGTGTGTGTGGTGGGGTGGTTTTTGCTAAGTGTTTCAAATGCGTCGACCCTGTTTAGACACCTCTTTCTGTAATACAAAGCAGTGGGTAAAAACAAAGATGTTATCAACTGATTAAAAATGACACCTAATGGTGGGGGTGTGATGTATAGCTGTCTGTGTACAAGTTTCATCTTCCTGTGCACGGCGTGCGTTCAAATCAACACGTCAGAAATACCGTCACAAATTTTTCCATGGCAGGATCACAATCACAACTTTATCACAATTCTTTTTCATGTTGATTTTAAAAACTGTTTTGTATGTT
>JAQFJA010000004.1:3742193-3754779 GCA_029874485.1 Naso brachycentron
GGAGGAAGAAACCGTAAGCATAGGAGTTTAAAAAAGGGCTGAGGTGGTTAAGAGTGGCAAAACCAGAAGTATGGATTTCTTGCGATCAAAGTTAAGACATCATTATTTTACTTTCGTTCTCAGGTTTTACGCTGTTTTGCTGTTCCTGATGGCCTCTTTTGTCCCCGAGTGGTATTCAGCCCGAGACAAGTTATGGGCAACAGAACTCAGATCTGTGTTTTTCTATGGACTTTACGGTTTGTGTGTAAGTTTCATTCCTCTGAAGTCAGATCACAAGGGAGGAAAGCACAACTGACAGGAGGAGATGAGAAGAAACAAGATGACAGGGTAGGGAATAAATATGGAATATGTACAATGAGGAAAGCTGGCGAGAACAAATGACAGCAGGGAAGCGTAGCGCAGAGGAGAACACAGGAGCACAAAATCAAAACATGAGGACAGTGAGAAAAACAGGAGCAAAGAAAAGACCAGAGCAGCGTAGGACAGACAGACAGAAAGAAAGGACCGGAAAGAACAAAAAAAGGTAAGATGAAACAGGACAGGAAAGTCCAGCGAAGGCAGTTTTTTACAGGAAGCCTATCTGCAGCACTCAAAATTTGCTAGCTTGACTTCAGCCATAGCTTACCTTAGCACTGAAAGCTTTGAAGGCAGCGGCTCAAAGCAGAAAGAGGCAAAAAGCGGAAAAAAGGAGTGATGAGAAGAGAAGTCAAACACAGCACACAGAGGCAAAGAGAAGCAGAACAGCTTGTCTTCAGCAGTGAATAGCGGCGTGTATCGTTCACATTGAGTCAACAGATTAGCGACAGAGGAAGCTTAGCTATTCCTGGCCTCCCTCGTTTGATGTTTGGGGAGGCCTAATTTGATTTTTCACCTCCCATTGTTTCAACGCTGTGTGCCCCTAATCCACTTTAAAGTGGAGACAGCTTTCATCCTTTCCTCTTTCTCTTTCTCTCTTTCTCTCACTGTTGCTGCGTCCCTCATTCTTTTGTTACTCTCCTCTCTCCTAACAGCGCTCCACAGATACACATTTATTCTGTAACATTAGCAGAATAAGCTTTCCCAACTGTTTTAGAAAACTTATATTCTTTTATTCAAGCAACATTGTGGTTTTTTGTAAGAAGAGTTGGCCTACTTTTATCAAACAACCATTAATACAATGGAAGTCTTCTGTTTGTTAAAATAAGATAGGCTATGTTGTAAATAATCAAGTTGTTAGCAGAAAAATTTTAGCGACCCGAAATGCTAGCATAAGATAGATTGTTTACCTTTGGCTCCATATGATTACTAGTGCTGCAAGCAGTGTTAGATCAATATTATTTGACTGTATTTACCTAAATTTCAAGCCCCCATCAATGTATAAAATCTAAAGCATTTTTGTCAACAAGATATCTCTGACAGTGTTAGCTTGTCAATGCTCCTGGAGCTTCACAGACACCATGTTTCTGTCTTTGTAAGTATGTCTGTGGAAATAAATCTACTTTATTTTGTCATCCTTGATTTTTGGTGTGATGTAAGTGTGGCATGATGTTTCTTTTTTTCCTTATCTGTAACTAAACTAAAAACTTCCCATTAACTTTAGCGTTAGCTAGTTAACTTTGTTACCATTAGCTTGTTAGCTGCAATGTTATAGAGTGATACGTTGCTGTAAAGGGAAAAGTGTGAAACTGTATTTATATTTCACACTCCATTTAGTTTATTTAATGGACAATTTTTCTGTTGCATTCAAATAAATTTTAATTGTTCAATGGACTTTGCGACACTTTGTAATGTAGCCTAAGTTTGGGAGTAAAATCAGGTCTATTGCATGCATGGCTCTTTTTTTTCAAGTATTATAATGTACCCAAAATAAATCCTTCAACTGTGGATTAAAGCCGTTGCTTGAAGCTCCTGTAATATTGTAAACTCAAGTTAGCTCGCTCTATGGAAATGATGCTGCCTTGTTGTTGTTAGTTGTTGTTATTAGTTGTTGTTCCTTAGTGTTTTTCAGCCTTTGATTTTGTCCCCTTTGCTTTGCTGTATTACATCATACATCTTTCTGATCTCATACTGTATATCAAGTTCCGGGAAAGGAAAAGAGCAAAAATTATCAAGCCCTCCTGCTCTTCGTGGCTCAGTCAGTCTAACTTCCACAGAGTTGAAGTGCTCCAACAGTTCTTGATAGTAATAAAAGCCTTCAGGGTTGGAGGGGTTCAGTTTTGGCCTTAAAGCGCTCCCCTCCACCAAGCCACCCCATCCCATTCTCTGCTGCAGGCTGTATTAACCCTGAAGAAAAGCCTCTGGAGAAGCCGAAGAATGGTTGGAGAAAAGAAGAGGTGGAAATTGTCACCACAGAGAGCCCCCTCCTCCCTCCTCCTTTTTTCCCCCTCAGTGAAAACAGCGAAATGACCAGCCCCTTGGCTCGGTGACTGCGCTCAGCTTGCTATAAGGGAGCTTAATGCACCCAACCCTCCACCCTATTGTCAACCCCCCCAACTCCAAACTAGTGCTGAAAAAAAGGGGTAGTCCCCCCCACACACACACACACAAAAACACCAGCCTTGAAAAGAGCCACACACATCAACTCCTTTTGTGTTGGCTTCTTCACCAAACCATTGACTGACTGACTCACTGCTCACTGCTTCTGCATTTACACCCTTCTCCATCACCGCTAGCATCCCTCCAGCCTTTCGCCTTTCCCCTCATACTGCCTTCTCTTCCCTCTCCACCTCTTCATCATTCTCTTCCTCTTCTGCATACTCTCTTCCCTTCCAAAAGTGATCGGGAAGCCCCACTAGACAGAGGTAGAATTTGAAAAAAGAGGTGAATAAAGACAGACTGTCAGTGTAGGGTGGGTGAATCCACTCCCCTATATTTAAAGAACCATCTGTGGTAGTTTTCATTCAAACAAGCAGCGTCAATAGAAAGTTGAGACCACCCTTTGTTGCCCCCTCTTCTTTTCTCTTAAAGTTTGTGTTTGTATCTCTTTTTCTGCATTTTTAATTCTCGTTAGCCTATAAACTTTTTTTTTATCAACACAGCAGGTGAATTTCTGTTCTGTTGTCAAAGTTTAATGTTAAATAGTTGGCTTTCTTGCAAAAAAATGTAAAATTATAACAATTTAAGGAGAAAAAATTCCATTGTGTGTGTGTGTGTGTGTGTGTTCTCCTGTGTGTGATGGATTAGCTCTATAAGGGGCTCAGTGGTACACTGATATCTTTGCTCAGTGCTCACAGCATGATACACCAGATACTGGCACGTGCTCTCTCACACACACATATGAGCAGGGATTTGGTGTCCAGCAGTGTGTAGACAACTCAGTGGTGAGCTGTCACTCTGTGTGTGTACATGTGTGTGTTTGTGTGTGAAGCCTTGTTCTCTAACAGATCTCTAATCCTTCTAGAGTGGCCCTGATAGGCCTAATGACACACATTGGGACACTACAGGGTGCTGCACCTGTATGTGTGTGCTAGTGAGTGTGTGGGTGTGTGTGTTGAAGCTATTACCACTTGCTGTGACACTTAAACATGATACCTTTTCTTTTTCTTCTTCTTTTTTTGAAGAAAACACTTTCTGGAAAACAATATTTTGAGAATGTTGTAACCAAAACAAAATTTACTTCCTTAGGGTTTTTTTTGTTTTTGTTTTTGTTTTAGGTTTTTTTGGGGGGTGGGTCTATAACATAACTTTAAAAACGGAGCCATGTTCATACATGTCAAACGCTTGACACTCTAAAACCCTCAGAATAGTTCAGGCACCCAATTAAATCTTGCAGTGACCCCAGTCTGGGCTCTGCTCTGGCTGTTGAAACACTTCAGAGAGCAGGGAAGTGTCGGCTCCTGGCACTGCAGCAACAGCAACATGTTGGTGCCTCAGCAACGCTGCCGTTAGAGCTGCAGCAAAGCAGACAAAGAAAGTGGTGTGTGTTCGGGTGTGAGGGTGACATCACCCCAAAGAGACTTGAGTTCTGATCCTCTCCACGCTGCTCTTAGCTTGGAGTGGGCGTCTTGGTCAACTATTATGATCAAATATACAATATATATATGTATATATATATTTTTTTAAATACTGCAATTATTTTTCAGGGGTTAGAAGCCTGTTTTGTGTTGCAGAAGAGTTCATTTGCAAAAACATATAAAAGCCAGGCTAAAAATGAATTAAATCCATCTTTTTCACGGACACTGCTTTGAGTGCACACACAGAAAAAAATTATTTTGTGTCATAAAAAATTTGCCAGGCTAAATAAACACATGTAAATATAAAAAAGAGAAACATTAATACATGCCTAAAATAAAAACTGATTAAGTTTAAACAATACAAACGGAAATACCTGTTTTTGCAAATGAACTCTTCTGTTTAAAACATTGTTTTTTTCCTTTTAGCAATCAATAGAAAACTTGGCGTATTTACCATCATTGTAACTTAGCAACTGTAGAAAACAGGCTGACACACACCACGTAAAGATCTCTTTGGAACAGATCACACACTGTCTCTCTCTATAGAAAACACACTTAGACTCATAAACTAAGAACTACCTGTTAACTGAAACAGGTGGTTTAACTACTGTCTGGCCCCTGGCTATTGGGCTAATGGCTTCCTGGACAACACACACGCACACACACCTACACAAACACAGTCTGACTCTGTCTAAACACACGGTCTGACCCACAGGAAATGTGTATATCTCCCTCAATGACAGGTCCCAACGTATAGCACCACCAGACTTCGTGAAGTGCCTGCATTTCTTCCTCTGCTCTCTAAACTTTAATGTCCATTTCCTGTTTCAATCCAATGCGCACAATGCAAACATCAGGTGGCTGTGCTGCTGTCATCAGAAGGTGATTGGTAGAGAAGAAGAGTAGAAAACAGAAAAGGACAGACAGACAGAAACAAGGGATTAGATTTCACCATCAGTCCTTTGCTGTTTCTGGCTCTTTTTGCGGTCGGGGAGAAACTGCCTTTCTCTCTTACCGTACCTAAAACATCCACTTGCCTCTGTCTGAAAAATTATATCGGAAGAAAGAAGGAAAAGATAAAATAGCACATATAGCAAACTGTTTGCCTCTGTGTGTGTGTGTGTGTGTGTGAGTGTGTCTGTGATGTGAGCAAAGTGAGGTTAGATTATAGGGTCTGGTCTCTGAGAGGGAGGTGGAGGGAGGCGCGGGGGGGGCAGCACAAGGACAGCTAGTGACATGATGGGACTCCTAATGGTCATAATTGGTGGTGGCTTTGACAGCAGCTATATGATAGCTGCACAATATACACAACTCTGACTGTGTGCGTGTGTGTGTGTGTGTGTGTGTGTGTTTCTTTAAGGCGAAATTTACACAAAATTGCAGATAGATTGTTGAACTGCTTGTTTGCAACCGTGGCCTGTTTCTCCTTTTTTCTTTGTGTGTGTGTGTGTATGTGTGTGTGTGTGTGCGTGTGTTAGTTTGTGTCGGATACAAATATCGTATAAACACAGTTGAGTTGGCTGCTGACAGGTGTAAAAGGTAGCAGTTAAGCTCGCTCCCTCCTACCTGTTTTCTTTTTTGCTCTTTTTAATGTTGCTTAAACACATACACACACTCACAACAGTCACACTGCATTGCCATTTTTTGTCCCAAAAGGCAGCTGCTGCCTTTTTTATGACTTCTTCAAAATGGAAATTAAACCCTCAACTGCTTGTCCACTCATCTTTTGAATCGCCTGTTTGACACACACTTACTTTTTTCAGATATCTCAGTAAAGTTGGTGTGTCAGCTGTGAACAATGGTTTTATAAAACTGTTGTTCCTTAAATTTCTGCACACATTAACTTGCATAATTTGTCCTTTATTGAGTTTGTGAAACAAAAGCTCCCCTCCTCCTTTTCCAACGATGTGGGCAAAACTCAAGTTGATGCTAAATCTACATTCAGTGGTCACACAAAAATGCCTTCATTTTGCTCTCCATCACCCTCCACAGCTCCCTTTCACAAATAACCGCTCCTGTTTACTCGATCCCTCTTCTCAACCCAAATAGTTCATTTCTCAACTGCAGCTCCCTCCTAATTTACTTAAAACAGGCTACTTCCATTTATTTGTCACTGTTTTAGTTCTACTTTAATATTAGCTATTTAATTCTTTTTGCACTTGTATCATGTGATGTGTTTTGATGTCATGGACCCCCGGAAGACTAACTGGTCATCAAGGTGCCAGCAAATGGGCATTCATTTAATAAACTAAACTAAACTAAAACTAAACTGAAACACAAACCTTAAAGTGTAGTGAAAATGACATAATTACAATTATTGCACAATTCCACAATTATTTAAACTTTTCCATTAAAGAATCCATGTCGAAACAGAAAAAAGGACCATAGTGGAACAAAGAAAAATGAGGGAAGCCATTTATAGCAGTAAAGTGAAAGCAAATACATCTGTTCAAGCTGACTTGCACAGATGCAGATAGTAAAGAAATGGAAAACATAAAAAAGGCAGAGACTTGCAGAATCTTCAAGCTGCAGCATTTCAGGTTCGAAGCTCCTCAGGTAGCATGAGGAGGTTTATACTGACGGGAAAAGTGACAATCGCATAATTGTGTAATTGTATATTGATTTTAAGTGTTTAGAAATCTGTTATTTCTTCTCATAGATTTACATATACGTCATAATAAGGTGTAAACTCTTACATTGTGTATTTTCACCTGGATGCATTTGGTGACATCTGATTCTTACTGCCTGCTTTTGTGCACAAATTGAGCTCATTTAAATTTTTTCACTTTTCTGCTTTGAGTAGCTTTTTTGTCTTTGTCTATTTCATTATTACAGAATAAAATAAAAATGTTGTGCACGCTGGTAAACAGTTAAATTGGTAAATAAAATAAGCATAAGCTGAAAATGAAGAAGTTGAATTTCCCTGATCTGTCTTTAAATCTTGCTATGGTCCATGGCTGAAACATTGCATTTTTATTTAATTTAACTCTCACATTTCACTTTAATTTACTAATTACAGAATAAAACATTTTGGTTTCCCACTTAAAATGAATTTTCCATTCCCAAGAAAGTCAAAAATGATGCAGATTTCTAGCTGCATTGTTTTTTTTTCCGTCATATTGAGATTAACTTAACAGTCCACGGAGCAGAACTAGAACATATGTGAATTTGTTGAAAACACTCCAGTTGAAGGGTGAACGATCTCGATAGGAAGATACAGAGAGCGAGACAGGCAATCAAAACAGCAGACAATCTCTTGCACCTGAACGAACAGCAGCACTGTGTGTATCCGTGAGTGTGTGTGTGCCAAAACGCTCCCTCTGATCTTGGTTCAAAGGCAGCAGGGAAGAGGCTCAAAGCATTCTGGGTCCAGGGGTGAGATGGAGGGAAGGAGGCAAAAGAGGGAATGAAGGAAAGAAAAAAGTAACAGAGAGGAAGAGATAGATGCGGCAAAGATTCCCTAGGGCTGGCAAATCAATCAGAGCACAGATGGATATGTGGGTTCAAAGCCTTTTTTTGATCAATTTAAAAGTTTTTCATATCTCATATTATGCCATCCTTTAGCATATTGACCTCCGATCTTTGCTTGGCATGTATGTAAGCTGCTTAATAGTCCTGAGATAAAGGTTTTGAAGATCGAGAAAATGGTAGATGATTTGATTTTATTTGTTTACACCCCAAAACAAGGATCCCCCCTCTGCTAGATTTAACTTTGAAATCAGCTTTGAGAATCCTCACAAAAGAGCAATAATAGGAGAAGAATAGCTGCCATTGAAAGTCAATAGGGGTAAGATGAGCTGCGGTTGATACTATTAGAGACAAAACCCCTGAAAGTTAAGACCTTAAGTTCAGAAAAAAGTGCTGTAACCCCACTGTGCGCATGTGTGTGTGTGTCTTTGTCATTGTGTTTGTAAGAGAGAGAGAGAGAAAAGCGAGAGAGAGAGAGAGAGGAAGGGTCTGATGGTCTTAACAGTAAAACTAATAGTGGATGACTGCCTTAGCTGCAGGCTCACTTCTTTGTTAAGTTTCCAGCTGCTTCAAAAGACACGCACAGCACACACAAAAATACACACACACACTTTTTGGAAAGTCAAACATAAAGACATGAAGGTTGAATAAAAAAAAAAAATAGAACAGAAAAAAATATGTCGGGTGATAGCGTGACATAAATCTTGTTTTTCTCAGCAACGTGACTCATCTTCGCTCTCCGAGATCTCGGGGCTTCGTTATGATGGATGGAATGGAGGGAGAAAGAAGGGCGCAGGGGGAAAACTATTTGGAGAAATTTACGCCCTAGTTGGGTGCAGTTTGTACAAGGTATTGCAGTGGTTTATGGCCCGCTGTCTGAGTCCATTTCCTCTCATTTTATTTCATTTAGGCTTAAAGAATCTTTACTTACGGTTTATCTGGAAAATGCTCACCATCAAATACTGTGTCTGTCATGTCTGTTAAACTTTCCTGTGATGTTTGTCTTGGTCATAAAGTTGAAGCTGTAAAGGTTAAATGCACATTTGGCTACTAAAACATGCAGACAGTCCTTCGGTGTCTGTGTGTGTGTGCGTGTGTGTCCCACCACTAAACAATGATGGTCAAGGTTTCTGTCTTTGTCTGGCAAGGGGAGGGCAGCTGGACACAAGCCCACACTTTCTTCCCCCTCCACACACACACACACACACACACACACAGGTTTGCACTAACATTGTTAGGACTTTACACTGACTTCCATTTATTTGTACAGCCTAACCCGAACCCTTACGCTAACCCTAACTTCAATTCATACCTCACCCCTAAACTTAACCAGGACCTCAGAAATCAAGTCATGCTGCATTAGGACTGCTCTCTGGTCCACATGAGGACTATTGGTCCTCATATGGTCAGTGTTTATGCCTGAAAAGGTCCTAAATAAGTAACAAAAACCAGTACTCTCTCCCTCTCTCTCCCACACACACACACTCATGGGGACAGGTTCGGTCTGTTTTTGTGGTAGGAAAGCGTCATGGGTCAGCAGTAAAAGGCCAGGTCTGCTTTTTCATTGGTCGACCCCTACTTCCTACTTCCTGGATGACCCGGCACCATCTGGGGAAGTGATTGGTTGAGAAGAAGAAGCCTCTTGAGTAGGGCTGAGCGGGGTTGCGGTGGGTTATCCCTCGGAGGCCTGTCACTCCAATGAGTCGTAGAGCCGCTGCTGATGATCAAACCAGCCTAGTCACGAACATTTTCACCTGGCCGTATTTCAAAGGTTTCAATCTATCTGTGAGATTTAGAGAGAATGAAATAGAAAATATGAAATAAAGTTACATTTACATAATAATAATTGTGACTGAGGAAAATAGGAAGAGTAATGAACATATGGATGGTAGAGGACAAGAGAAAGGAGATAGGAGAGGATTGGGCATGACAACGAGAAATAAGGGGACAGAGGATGGCAGGAGAAGAGAAAAAATGACAGGAGAGGAGAATAAATAACAGGAGAGGAAAGGAAATGAGGACAGAGGTGGGCAGAGGAAATAAGAGGGGAAACAAGAATGAGAAAAGAAGGGGAAAAAAACAAGATACATACTTTCTTCACTTATATCTACATATACTTTTTCCATATATCAGCCTTCCTTCTGTGTTGTCCTCTAATCTGTCAGGCCTACATTTTCACATTCCTCCTTCATCCCCTTCTTTCTTTGTCCTCACCTCTTTTCACCTCTCCCTCCCTTCCTCTCTCCCTCTGTCTTTATACTCCTCTACCTCCTTCCTCTGCCTGTCTCTCCCAGCCTCTCCTGTTTATGAAGGTAAATTTATAGGTCTACCAGGAGCTGTTAGCTGGAGGTGGCCTCCGCTGCTCAAACCACAACAAGGCTTCACCCGCCACATGGAACAGAAACAGCATAGTGGGCATACTGAGCTATTTCCATCACCACACATTACACATGATGTTGCACTCACACCTCCCATTATCTACTAATGAGCATCCCTGTTTTCTTCCTGCTTTCCCTTTTGGATCCTGCCTCGCTCCATCATGTTCTTGATGAGTGGTCGGATGGTTTTCTTTTTTTTCGTACCTTATATTGCTCCATCTAGCATTTGTTTTTTATTAGTCTACAAGGAACAGTTAGCCAGTGGTTGGCTCCACTTTTTCACCAGCACATGTGTTCCACTGTTTTTCACACACTGCTGTGATAAGTCAGCTCTCTCAGTACATAGTTATATCATTTACTTAGTGTGTCCTTCCTCCTGCACTTGTCTTGTTTAATGCTTTACTGATATACTGCTGTCAAAGTCTTTTTTCTGTACTTTATAAACTGAAACTGAATGTAGTAAAAGATAAAATACATGAAAACACAGTATGATAAAGCTAAAATATGTGAAAGAAACAACATTTGACATGTTTTTTTTTAAATAAAAGAGGCTATATTAACTTCATTTTTAGGTACACACTTTTAAGGTGAATACTAGAATAAGTTTACATGGTTTAATGTTCAAAAAACACATTATTTTTTCACACCATCCGCTGCTGAAGCACCCTCTTTCTTAAGTTGGGCATACACTGTGCAATTTTATAAATGTTGTTTAATTCCAACTCACACTGTAGGCTCCTGGCCTATGGACCTTCATGGCTCCTTACTTTACTTTACACTAGGTATAAAATCCTCAGCCAACAGATAAGCTAAACCAACAACTCCAACTTTAAGATTTGGTAGAGGCTACCAAATGTATTGCAAACATAACAAAGGAATGCCGCCACTTCCATCTTTATTTATTTATTTTTTTAACATAACAATTCCACAACTAAGCTTCCAAACTAGCCCTTAAGGGTGCATTATGGAAAAATTGGGACAGAGATATTTAATGGAAATACAGGCTGGGCTACCAGGCCCTTCTTTGGGACAGAGGAACTCCCTCTGGCGCAGCATTAGGCTTCTTCACTTTTCTGAACTCTAACATGCACAAACAAACAAAATAACACACTGAAGGACAGGGAACCCACCTCAAAAGCGTAAAATGGCTTTTGAAAACACATTCATCAATAATTTCTTTTTGCAACAGAGAGTACTGTTTTCTAACACACTCGTGTTAAAAAAAAACAAAAAAAAACCCTCCACTTGACATGAATCAATTCACGCATTTCTAAATGACAGTGTCAGTGAAACCAGGAAGAGACCGATCAAATGAAATGGATGAATGGGTTAATAATATAAAATGTGCATCAAAAAATGAAAATAAAACAAAAAAGCTTGGGGAAAAAAATTCCACGTATTTCATGTCAGATTTAGCATCAGTTCTTAACTCCCTTTGTAATTGTTGGATCAATATTTTTTGAGCACTCAGACAGTTCAGCTAATTCACAGGTCAGCTCTTCTCAAGGAACATTTTAAGTTTTGTTTTTTGTCATTCATGGAATGTTTCTGACATTTTTCCTATCCTTTCTCTTTCTCTGGTGTCATGTGCTGCCTGTCTTCGCCTCCCTCATCTCATCAACTCAGGTAAGTCAAATATATTTCTTTCACACACACACATATTCAAACACCACCTGAGAACAGGCAATGGTTGAGTTCATAGGAGGGAGAGGATGGTGGGGGAGGAGTGGGGGAGTGGTGAGTTAAGGGGTAAAGTGTGTGTGTGTGTGTGTGTGTGTGTGAGGGGGGGTTCAGACTTTTATGAAGTCACTATGAGAAATGGCCTCGACTTGTGTGGCTGACTGTTAAAATGGTCCCGGGCCATTCAGCAGTGCAGGGTTACAGAGTATCAGTCAGCCGCTGCTGAATGGGAAATCAGCTAGCCTTACACTCACCCCTAATGATGATAGCTCTTAGTAGACACACACCAACTCATTTGTGCACGCTCACACACACACACACACACACACACACACACACACACACACACAGACCTCATTCACAGGTTAAGCTCATGTTGTTATCCAGAGTGACTTAACATAAGCGCCTCAGTAGCTCCAATTAGTGGATCAAAAACATGAGAGGCAACAAAAAATAAGAGGTCTTACTGCCCCAGTACATTACTGTGACCACCTACATGCAAATCACACAAACACACGTTTCACACACACTCTTGTACAGGCATCTAATCTGTGTTTGTCCACAAATTTCTTCTCTTACTAATACCTTCTTACTTTTGTTTTGTTTCTTTAAATTATCTGGTTCTCATTCGCTGTCTTTTACTCCCTCTTTCTCTCACTCTCACACACACACGCGCACACACACACACACACACACACACACACACACAAACACAGTGGTTGTAATTCCTCAGGGTGGCAGTAGTCATGTCAGAGGTTTTTACTGATCGCTTGTCGTCTGGTGGGACCAAGGTGACATTTCCTCTTACGACCCTAAATGTGAAACAAGGTGTGTACCTATTTGTGTGTGTGTGTGTGTGTGTGTCTTTGTATAATGAGGGGTCTATATGCAGGGATGGAAGGATATTAAATATGTAACAGCTGGTTGGAAATGGTGGACAGAGGTGGCTTGTCAGACACACAAACAGTCTCACACAAACACGTGCACACACACACACACACACACACACACACGAGTTAAAGTGTTTCTCAGAGCCCACACTTTTTTTTCTTTCTTTCTTTCTTTCTTTCTTTCTTTCTTTCTTTCTTTCTTTCTTTCTTTCTTTCTTGTTTTGTCTTCCTGTTAGGC
>JAQFJA010000004.1:3951775-3961902 GCA_029874485.1 Naso brachycentron
TGTCACATGTATTAGCATAAACCAACAAAAAGTACATTTTAATGAGTAGCTCGATAAAACACAGTCACTCAAAATTATCTCTCAGGGTTGTATTTTATTGCCATATTCCTGTAAGTGTATAAGGTTAGGATTACAATGCATTTAAACAGCACTGTCACCTCAGCAGGTTTATATGATCTCTTTGAGGACCCCAAGATAACAGCTGGAGTAAATGAGGTGCTAAACAGACTTTTCTCACTGTGTGTGAATGATCCAAACATCCTAAGCTGCACAAAGAAAAAAAGAAAGAAGTTATACAGCCACAAAAATACTGCATTTTAAAAGACACATTATGAATATGTTGTAATTGTACATTAGGATCCAAGTGTAATAAATTTTAACACATCCTTAAAGGTGTATTACCAATAGTGTAAAGAGATGAAAACAGTTTTTTCAAATATGGACATTTTTTGTTCATTAAATGTTATTACTATTGCAGCTCAGAACTGTGTCTGGCTATTACAGTTTTGGGGGTTTTTTTTGTTTTTTAATGTGTGATTACTGTTGGTGTGCAAAACTGAAACTGGTGTGTACTCGATTTGTTTTTGATTCAAATTATGTTTTAATTATGTGGCTTTTCATGATCAAGCATGTCAACTACTTGCCCCATAATTTACGTACCTAGAAAAAAACAACAACAACTTAGAATTCTCTTGGGACCACATTAATCTGAAAAGCAATGAGACTTAGTTGTGGTTACTGTGACTACCAAATGAAAACACACAAAACTTTTCCAGGAGACAAATGTACATTCTGTTTCAGGTCAAGTTTGTGTTGATTTGACTTTGAACGTGGAGATCATTGAAGTCCTACTCAGTGGATCATCATGAGCATCACATTCCAGCGCTTAATGACCTCTGATCCTGATCGCACACAAAAGATACGCAAATCAGTCGACATGCTGAGGACTGCTAAGTATGTGGAACCCTGATCTCATTAGGCTAACAGCTAGCTGCTAATGGCTTCATTAGCGCTGCTACTAAACCATTTATCCACCCTGAGCTTATGGAAGAGGTTAAACCATTTAGCACCACTGGTAGCTAAACACTTTGGCAGGGCAATGATCATTTGTTTGATATGAGAAGTGACTTCATTAACATAGCATGTTCAGTTAGCTACAAGATTTTTTTTTTTTTCATGTTCTGACTTTTAGTCAAGCTTTCCTCAAACACAACACCATTTGCTACCTGCAGTATATATTTTTTTTTACTCTGAAGCATGAAAAGAACGTATATTAAGAGTGAAAAAGTGCAGTTTTTTGTGCATGTTGACTTAATTTAATTTTCTTACCCAATGAAAACCTAATGTTTTAACACAGGCCTTTCACTTCTACAGTCATTAACATCAACAGAACATAGAACCGGTCTTGTCCAGTCACACATTTGGAGTCTTCCACCCTTGCAGTCAGACTGTTTGACCCAACAGGCGTCAAACTTTGGCCTCAGGAAGAGCAGAATACTGATTACAGGGCCTCAGGCCAATGTTGTTGCTATTCTTTTTTTCCCATAATTCTTCTCTTCGGATGGCGTTTGTTCTTATTTCCTCTGCTCCCCACCTCCTTTTGATATCTTTCTGGAAGGTAACTAGCCCGTCTCCACGCTGCAGTTCTACTTTCTTTTTTTCCTCTCTAATCACTTTGTTGCTGTTTCATGCCATGCAAGGCGGCATATTTGTGTAAGATAACAGTTGGGTTTCCCCTCACTTTGTGGGTGATGGAGGATAATTGCTCCGGGCTTTTCTGAGCTCAGCTACTGTTTTGACAGGAACACAACAAAAAGCGAATGTATGGACATGTGTGTCTCTAAATGAGAGTACGACCGTGATTGTTCAACACATTTGTCTCAACATTTGCATTAAAAGCGTTTAATCAGCCAGAAAACAGTATGCAAAGTTCCTGATGTGCTGCAAAAAAAACATCTGTTATGAGCATCAAAGTGAATATGAAAGCAAAACCTATTAAGCTCAATAAAGTCAAAATCAGGACCAGACACTGTGTTGCTTTGCCCTTTCACACAGTTAGTATACAACCAAAACACTAGTGCTGTGTGGATAATTAACATAGACATAGAACAAGTTGTGTTTTAAGACAAAAACACATTAGGATGGATTTAGCCAGACAGTTTGAGTGTATCAAATGCCAGAAGTGTGATGGCTGACAGTCCTGTACAATCATTTATGCACAACATTAAGCTAGCAGTTTTAGCCACATCCATTAGCTTACTATTTTTAAATTTAGCTATTTTTTTTAGCCAGGCTAACTCTTGTAAACATTTAGCAATTTACATTTTATTATTACTTTTATTTATTTTAAAGCATAAATCCATTACATTTTGCTTATTATTTTGAAGCAACTCCAAGGGAATTTCATTTTGGTTGCCCTGAACTGCCAATCAAAATCTCAAAATGAAAACACAACTGCAAAAAGTGAAACACAATCACAAAACACAAAACGCGTTCACAGATAGGAAAACACAAGCGCAAAACAAAAACACAACCTCAAAAAGAAAAAAACACAACTGCAAAAAGAGAAAATACAACCATAAAAAGAAAAAAATAATGGCAAACAGGCAAAACACATCCAAACAAAGAACAAACTTGACTGCAAAACAAAAAACACAACCACAAAAAAGAAAAACACAATTACAAGAAGGAAAAATTAGTTTTTTAAATATTGATAACTAAATTGTACATTTGCCTGCTCAGGAATTCAACATTTCTGTTGTGTTTCATCTATTTGTTGTGATTGGCACTTAGGGGCAACTGTACTAAAGTGGTACTGCTAACTGTGACGATCTTTTCTAGCACTAGCTTTTTTTTTTTTTTTTTTTGAAGAGAGTGAAAGCAATTCATTTGCACAGTACTGATCGACGTGTCTTCTGGTCTGTGTGCCGTAAAGCATTTTGGAGCAGTCGTTTCTGTTGACTGAGCCAACAGGGAAAGGCATTGTGACAGACAAGATAGTAATCTCCAGTCTCCTCACTGTTGGTCTCGTCTGCAGATGTAGCTAAGATGTGAGGCATCAGCACTAACCCCTTAACATTCTTCTTTGCTATATGGAATACCCAAATTTAAAGGCCTGTAATGGAGGAAATATAATCCCCAAAATATAGGCATGAAAGTTAGGGGAGAATCTAGCTATAAAAATAAATTGTATTTATAAATATAAATTTATAGCGTGTCCATATTGACTTAAAGTTGCAAATTTAAATCAATATGCACAGTGCTAAGAACCACTTAAAACTCTTACGGCCCATCTACAGGACACGAGAACGGCAAGAGGTTAAATTTAGACTGCTTCACTGCCCATTAAAAGTTCCTCAGGGACTTTCACTTCTTTGACTATTTTTCTACCACATTCCTGCTATTTGGCATTTAGCTACTATTTTGACTACCTTTTAACAATTTACATGCACTATTGTTGGATATCTAGTCCAAATTTTAGGTGAAGTATTTAAACCATTTAGGCTATGCATTACTTTTTAGCTAACTTTTAGGCCTCTTAATGCTTGCTATCTTCCTTTGCAGGCAACACAGTTATTCAGATGTTACTGCAAACTCATAATGTGCTTTTTTTCCAAAATCAAAGCAAAATCTCCTTTTTTCCTGTTAAAATTAGTTGAGATATTCAAACTGATCATGTTCCCCTGGGCAACTGCTGCAGCAGGCAAGGCTGAGCCATGTGTTACATGTAGCAATGGTTGGGAATCACTGCAGTCAAAACAACAAAACGATGGAGTTCATTTTAAAAAGTGTTGTATCAGAGAAAAGGGAGAGAAGGCAGCATGCCGGCCAGAACATCGACAGAAATTTGGAGTTCAGTGTCTTGCCCAAAATGACTTTGACAGGTAGAGGAGGTGGATGAGTCATATCTCCCTCCACAACAAAAGGATTTTAAAAGCAACAAAACATTTGCTGAATTAAGCAGAAAATTGTGTGACACATTTTTGCAAGTATTCAATCCAAGTTAAAAGTGAATAGGGTGAACTCTCAGAAAATGAATGCCTTTAAACAGCACAAACAACTGAGCAAGACAAACCACTTCTTTATCTGACTTAAAAAAAAAACAACAAGAAAAAAACAATGTAGTGTATCCAGGATGAGATGCCTTAGCTCTCTCCGTCTGCTTAACTTCTCAAGTAATTGTGTTTAGAAAACACTTGAGCTGGAAGACTTCCTCTCTCTCAGAAAAAGGAAGACAAAGGGAGAAACCTGACCCAGGGCAAATCTTTACCTGTATCTGTCTCTCTGCTGTTGGCTAATTCTTTTTTACATGACCTGGGTCTGATAATGCCTTTGATGCAACAAGATAGCAGGCGGGACAGTTTTTCTGCAAGGGAGATCATAGCATTTTAAGACAGCTTTATATTTGACATTTCTTAAGTTATATTTCTGTAGGCACACGTGGGCAAAAATCTCAAAAATCTACAGAAGACCAAGCATATACCTTGAGGTAAAAGAGCAGGCCAAACACAAAATGTACCTAAATAAATTTTATAGTTGTATAAAAAAGAAGAATATTAAAGAGAAGCCTGTCAGCACAGGAGCAGCTCCATGTCTGTATCCTCCACTAAGCACCTAAAGGTGACGGTAGAGTGAAAGTAGAGGAAGCAAGTGTCAAGTTGTTCCTCAGGAAACAGAGTCCATTTCCACTTGGCTTGTAGAAAGAACCGGAATTTGCTGTGCGTAAGCCCAGCGGGTTAAAAATATCGGAGTATAAAGGCAGAGAGCTGCAGGACGCTGCCTTTCACAACACCTGCAGGAGCGGAGAGAGACAGACATGCTTGCATTAGATTAATGGCTTTGTTACAGTTTACAGGATTCGGACATCAAACCAAAGATGGCCAACCACTCGAAGACAAAAGTTGGTCCTGAAACTGACTTGTTTTTCTTTTCTTTTGATTTTTAGAGAATATTTAGTGACAAAAGACAGAAATGACAATGAAACATTGTTGTCACACCAAATAAGTAAATACAAACAAATACTGCTTTAAGTCATTCACAGTCCAATAAATGTACAGTTTGTGACGCAGGCTGTGTCATCTTTGTGAAATGACCACTGAAACTGAGGAGAGCTTTTTTTAAACTGTTAAATTTCCAATGTACAATCTAAGAAGTTGATAAAACATTTTTATTCACAGTCATACTTAAATTTTATTATTTTGTTTTTTTATACTAGTTTGCTGTTATTAATAAAACTCTATCATCATGGTTTCGTGGGCTATTCTACAATTTAACAGTTACGATAAAAAGCTGTGATAGCATTTTAAAATGTGATTATCGTTGAGCAAGATTTGTACTGAGCAAGTTTTAAAAAGGCCACTTTCAACCCAACAAATTAATGAGAATAAAATGGCTTCAGCACTGACAGAGGGTGCATTAGAGTTCAAGAGACTTCACATAGCCTGCTGTTTTAAAATGGTCACATGAAGAATACCTAGAAATCTTGATAGGAGCAGTTACAGAGCAAAACCAATACCGAGCCAGAGTTTTATTTCTGAAGATGTTCTCTTTCAGTTCTCTGTGAGCACCATCTGCCTGCACATTACCATAGCAATGACTGCGGGGAACAAGAGCTGCTGGGGCAAGATCATTAAGAAACATGTAGTCCTTTGTTGACACCGAGATAAACAGGTTGTTTCGATGAGGCACCGTTTCACACGTTTGTGTTTGTGTTAAACATGCAAGGATCAAGTCGGGACAAAGTACCAGGTGTGAGCTTCTGTGCGTGTGTTTGCAGAGGCAGGGACGAAACTATAAACTGTAAAATAATGTCAGTCTGTTGAGTCAGAGGCAGCAGCTGAAGACATAAATTCCTTTAGAGCAGCGCCAGTTTTATTAGAACAGTGGTAATATTTGAACGTGAATAAAACCGACGCTTCACGAAACTCACTGATACACTTTTATGTTACATCGAGTTGGTGGGAAAAAAATAATAAAATTATATGTAGAAGCCTCTGGCAATGTAAAAAAATAGTAAGTAAAGTTTCGCGTGTGTTTTGAAGACTTGTGGGTAATCTTTCAGGGATGCAAAGCAATGTTCATATTCATTCATTCCTATGAAAGCACTTCACTGGCTTACCTGCCTGACGCACCTGAATGCCATGCTAGCTTCTGTTTGTTTGCACTACTGGTTGCTGTGGGGGAGGTGTGTTTGTGGACGTGCGTAATGTCTCCGTGTGTGTGTTGGGGGAAGTGAAGCCACACCTCCGGTATTAGTAAGCGCTATAAGAGGCTCCATCGGCACTGTTGACATCCACATTCTGAATCCTCGAACTGTCCTCAGCTGATAACACTGCCCGACAGGCGCTTCATGGACAGAAAGGAGAGTCTCTGTTCGCTCTTACAGTTTTAAATTCTTGCTTTGTTTCATCTTTCCGGTCGTCATGGCTGTGGCTGAAGCAGTGATACCTGCCATAACATCGTTTCCGGGCGTCCAGGCGCTGGAGGGGAAACCATTCGACAATGTAAGTGGAGGATTTCAAGTTTGGAATATGTGTCATTTTATAATTTGAGCTCTGGTTGTTGGTAAAAGTTCGGTCGTCTTGTAACTTCCCCCCCTTTGCTTTGTACAGGTTTGCAAGGCAAATGAGTGCGCACAAAGCAGCGCAAGAGTTGGCGCAGACAACCAGCTGATCGAAGTGGAGTTCAGCATCGTGCAGTCTCCTGCTTTAACTCCCAAGGACGACGACGAGCTGGGAAAATTCTTGGACCTCGAGTTCATTTTGTCTAACACAATCGGCTCCGATGTTGGAAGCAACGACGGCAGCGGGAACATTTCTCCGCCCCAGCAGCAGCAACAGTGCGCGTATTCCCTGCCGGAGTCACCGGAGAGCTGCAGCGGCAGTTCTGTGCCAGACTGCAGCGACCAGCCTCCTTCTCACCTGGCCGCTCAGAGCTACCACGGCACCGTGAGCTTCACAGGCGCGGGTCCAGTCCGCAGTCTCATGGCGGAGCTTCTCACGCCAGAGATGAATTACCCTGGAGACGGTTCTCCGGACAGTGCAGGCAAGGCGACAGACGGGCGTGAGTACACCGAACTGCAAGCGCTGAATTCCGTCACCATTCCAGGTACTCCCGCCCATCACCAAGTGGCTACGTCTCCTTCACCGCTTGGATACAAAATTAAAACGGAGCCTGTGGGTCAGTCTTGTATGATGGCTGCAGGCTGTGGGGACTTCATGGGACAAATGTATGAGGGACACCAGATGCGCCCCGTGCACCCAGCAGCTTTTACGCACCACCAGGCGACGGGTCCAGGTGCGTTGCCCGGGTTTGGTGCGCACTCCATACAGCACCCCGCACCTCAGGGGCGCACAGACTGCCATATGACGCAAATGAACTCTATGAGCTCTCATCATCCTCATCAACACCATCTCCAAAACCAGTACATGAACGCGCCGTACCAGCCGCAGTACGCGCACCAGAGTTTGTCACAGTTTCGGGGACAGTACAGCATGCACAGAGAGCCCGTGCGCGTTCACCAGCAGCAGCATCATCCGGCTTCTGTGCAAGGGCTGATGCTCACCCCCCCCTCGTCGCCATCATTTCTGGAGCTCTACCCGCACGATGACGTGGGGAGCATCAAACAGAAGCGAGGCCGCAGGTCATGGGCCAGAAAGCGCGCCGCGACGCACAGCTGCGAGTACCCCGGCTGTGGAAAAACCTACACAAAGAGCTCCCACCTCAAAGCCCATTTGAGAACACACACAGGTGAGCGCACAATGCATTCATTTAATTGTCAGTTGTCCAGTCTCTGACGTCATAATGTTATGCTGCTTATGACAATGTAAAGCTGTGATCTAACAGAAGCTCTTCTCTCATGTCTCTCAGGTGAAAAGCCTTACCACTGTAACTGGGAGGGCTGCGGGTGGAAGTTCGCGAGGTCAGATGAGCTGACGCGTCACTTCAGAAAGCACACCGGGCACCGACCCTTCCAGTGTCACCTGTGTGAGCGCGCGTTTTCGCGCTCGGATCACCTGGCTCTCCATATGAAGAGGCACATGTAGGCCACGTTCAGCGTATGGACACTTTTTCATCCAAATCCATCACGAGATCGTGCCCGGGGCTTCCTGGACACTTTGTGCTTTTATCCCAAACCAGCGACACAAAACGTCCTTGCAGGGACTCACAGTGTGTGATGCCTTAAGTGTGTGTAAAGCAGCCTTATCATGGTGTTTGATTTGATGCGCTGTGGTACCACAAATGTGTGAACTAATGTTTTCCAAAGTCTTCATTAGAGGAAAAGAATGACTGCTGGTTTTTGTACATATCTGTGAATATCTGAATAACTTTGGTTAAATTATAGAAGTTTGTATTTAAGACATTTCTTCACTGTGTCTTTGAAATAAGTTATTGGTTGTTAGTGAGTGCCTTCAGGAGACTGTGCATTTGCTTTTCAAAGGGAAAACTCACTGTGGGCAGGACCCACAACTGTTCATATGTAAATTGTATTTTTGTAATGTTTTATCTTTGATACTACTTAAATCAGGTCAGGGTTTCGATGACAATTTTTCAGTATATTTTATGACTTGTTGCCTACACAATGCATACTATAGATTTGTTACGCATCAGACTTATACTTTGAGAACTTTTTGAGAAGTTTTGCTTGAGCAATGTTAACAAATTCAGGTACTAAAGCTGATTTCAGGATCCCAAACATCGAACGCCAAACCACCCTTTACATTACTCAAATGCTATTTATAGTCCAGTGTGTTTTAGGGATGCGACATACATTTTTTTATGGAGGACATTTTTTTTCTAAACAATGAAGAAATCCCTTGTTGGAGTGCTGTACTTGAATTGTCATTCAGATGTATCTTTTTTTTAAGAATGCAATTGTTTTTATGTGCTTAAGGGCTCAGAAAATAAAAGTACTTTTACACATACTGAAAGTTTTTCTTTGCCTTATTCTTCACTCAAGATCTCTTTGAGTGTATGCAGGTCTGCAGGCGCTGATGATATTTCTCTATTCTGACTTCTTTCCATTTATTCTCCACACTGCAGAGCAAAAGAAGGACATTGATAAATGTCAGAAAACTTTACATTTACAGTGAAATTGTCTGCATGGACACATTTGTAGCACTGACACATCAGTGGTCACCCATGGGACAAAGTTTTTACTATATGTCCTAAATGATACCTGTGAGCCTTTCATGAGAAAAGGTGATCTTTAGTTTACTGTGACAGAAAATCAATGTCTTCGTTAAAACTAACCTCTGCACAAGTTGCATAAGTAGTTTTTTTGTCGAAGATCATGTGAAATTACCTATAATACTCAATGGAATGAAGACAATAGGCACCATTACAAGTGATGTTGATCGCCGCTTATGAGAGACTGCCCTCTGTTGTTCATGTGTGTAATAACATCTGCCTAATCTAACAGGCCGTGCTCACCTGTTTGAATGTCTAAAGACAGTTGCATGTGTGTGATACACTTTTCTCACAAATGCTAAACAGCACAACAAGCACTACTATTTAAAAAGGACTTCACTGACTAAAGCACTTGCATCTCTCTGTGGAAACCAAAAGTGAAGGCTGGCTGGTAGTCGGCATTTGGACCTTACTTCAAACATGCCGGAGCTGTCGTGCTTGGCCAGTCATGATGGTCTGGAATCACTTGTACAAATCAGACAGCATCACCTGCAGCACCATGTACGTCCACACTCCAGTCTGGTGAGACTCTTTTTTTACTTTACTTGGTGTCCTTCTCTTGAATTTGTTTGAATTCTTCGATCTGTTCTTCCTTGAGAGCTCTCCTGTGCACCGACAGGTGTTGCAAATTAGTATTTTGCTTTAAACGCTACATGCAGTGAATCTGGTGCCTGGGCATATTTGTATGCTGCAGCTCCAATTCTATTGTTTATGTGACGACAAGAATAAAATACAGTAAACTGATTTCTTGATGAGTCAGTTTTAAATATTTAGTGTGTGTGACTACTTAATTTAAAAAAAAAAAAAAAAAAACTTTTTTCAGATTGAGTTATTTATCTAATTTGTTTATTATTTCTAAATTCCACTTTTGGTTTACTGTAAGAATAATAAATCTAATGTATGAAAGTGTAAATCTAACTTTTGCAAAATGTTAAATA
>JAQFJA010000004.1:3988823-4000294 GCA_029874485.1 Naso brachycentron
CCACTCCCCCCCCCACCCCCGCCCTCCACCCCTCTCTGCCTGTCACATGTTCTTTTCACAGCATAGAAAAGTTTCTGGATTAGGGCAGAATTAGCACAAAGCGGGGACGCCACTCCAGCTGTACTCGCAAACACACTGCAACACAGAAGAGGCACGCGGGGGAGCGAGACATTCGAGCGAACGCCACCTCAGAAAAACTTCAAACTCTGATAGCGAGAGGCGGACGAGTCCCGGAGAGAGAGAGAGAGAGAGAGAGAGGCAGCAGAGGCAGAGAGGCAAGGGATCTTTGCCGACAAGGTGCTGAAGGATGGAAGAGAAGCAGTTTGCCGGGATCCTGGTAAGTTGGACTTTTGTTGGGTGAATACACTGTACACACACACACACACACACACACACCTTTAACAGTATATAAACACACAGGTGTCATACATGGAGGCGTCTCTGACTTCAGGGGTGGGATGCAGCTGCTGGACCACCAGTTGAGTCGCCCTCTGACTCCCCCTTTACCCTTTTAATTTTCCTTTTTCATACTTTTACTTATTTTATTTTTATCAGTAAAACTGAAAAGTAGAGTTTCTTTGCTGTTTTTTTTTAATACATCCTTTTTTCCCCTTAAATTACCCAACACCTTTATCTCAGTTATTTCTGAAAGAGTAACAGTAAAGACATTTGCAATGACTGATTAACCTGCAGCTTTTCTCCTGAGCGATCGTTGTGTGGCTGCCGGAGGGCGGCAGGCGGAGTTGTCATCACCTGCTGTTCACTGTGGCACTCACCATCAACTGAACACACTCCCAAGAGTCCTCAAAATGTGTCTTTGCTTGCGACTTCCCCCTCATGCTCCCCCTTCAGCTCTGCTCTCACAGTACCCCGTCTGATCTTTGCATCTTCTGCAAACAATAAACATGTTTTCAGCATTCTCTGGCTGCTGATAAGAGACGTGGCCACAGGTAAATGTGTCAGTGTCGGGCCTGTGCTGCTTGAAGCTTTAAAATAGAGGTCGTTGGCAGTCAGGTCACCTCTCTCTCTCTCTCTCTCTATCACTCCCTCTTGCTCTTTCTCTCTCCCTTCAGTCCATCTTGAGACAGCGATAAACACAAACTCGGGGCTCCAACTCTCTGCTGACATTCTCGCTCATTTGAAGCCACGCTTTCCTCTGCTGGTATTTTTTTCTCCTGCCGTGTCCTTTTGAGATGCATATCCGCGCTGAAATGCATACGCACTTCTGAACCCAAAAACGGAGGGGCATTATCAGTCTCTCCTCCTCTCCCAATCTGACAACATCTTAAGCGCTTGGAGGATGCAGATTTGAATTTTGTTCTCAGTACTTTTTTTTTGTGAGGGTTTGTCTAAGTTCTCAGGCCAGTGACAGGCTGCCAATCAGTCTTTTGCACAGTTAGGCTCCGCTTGAGTGTTGCAAAACAAAGTTCTGTGAGTTCAGATACGGCTGTAAATGGGGTTCAGTCTAATTAAATGATAGTCACAAGGAGGCTTTGAATTGTTTCTGCATGGGTGAGGTTTTGTTGTGGAAATGTCATTACTTCTTGGATCTAAGTGGTACTTTCTGGTCACTGTAAAGTTATTTATCTTTTTAGTGACCTGGACCCTAGGGCCCAACCAATGGGGGATTTCTGGGGCTGATACAGATATTAGGGAGCAGAAAATTCCGATGTCCGATATATCGTCTGATATTCTACATAAAATACTTTGAATGTGATTATCAAATATATTTGACAAAGATACAAAATGGAGGCAAAATATCTATCAAACTTTATTGAATACATCAGTGCACTGAGCAGTGAACACTTCACTTAATACCAGTTAACTAATGAACCACCCTCTGCTGGACGAACTACGAAATTACAGAAAAAAAAAAAGTTTTAATATTGGCACTTGGTGGAGAACACAGGCCCATACAGATACATCTGCAATAGGCCAATACCAGCCAATAATATTGGCAAACCGATATATCAGTCGGACCCCACTGCACACACTGAGGTGTTTTCAAA
This sequence comes from Naso brachycentron, assembly GCA_029874485.1. NCBI lineage: Eukaryota > Metazoa > Chordata > Actinopteri > Acanthuriformes > Acanthuridae > Naso > Naso brachycentron. Next base: position 3,990,833 of record JAQFJA010000004.1, read on the forward strand.
AAAGATGAGGATGTGTCACCTGCAGCAGCTTCTCACAGCCACAGAGGCAAATATTGAGAGAATGCATCAACTTAATAGGTGGAATTTTCAGTCATCTTAGTGCCACTGTGGGATTTTATGAGTTTTTTTTGCATGGAAGAGCTCAAACACATGTATAGATTTGAAGGAAAAAATGCTAAAATCAAAGCTACAAAAATTGTGGTTACGTTAATCCCCTTAGTGAAAAGTTAAAACTGTGCCATCGGGCAGTTTAAGAGTGAATGTTACTAATGAAAATGTTTAAAAGCTACATAAAGATTTTGTAAGGCATTCCAGGTCATACTTTAGTGGGCCTCAGGCAACAAATTAGCTCTGTTATTAGTTTGGGATGCTAATAACCCCCTATCAGTCCCTCTGTCTTGGCTAGAGCCTCCTCTTATCACTTATATAAATAATTGCTTGTTTAATTTGGCAGCGTCATCCCAGCAGCAGGTTACGACTGTGTTTGCTCTCGAAATCGGAAAGTTTTGCTCCCTGGCAAACATGTCATGATCCACTGTTTGAGGTTGATTCGTCAAGTCACGTTTGATTTAGCTCTTTTCACTCTGAGCTCTTGCTTTCCTACAACTCACTCATTTTTCCACGAAAAAGTAGGGCAGAGGTCAGAGTGTACCCGACATGCATGTCCTATCTATGAAGGTAAACACTGCGCAGAGCAGCCAGGTTAGGTTGTAGAAAACAACTCCAGCAGAGACAGCAGACAACTGCTCATGCACACTTACACACAGCTGGCTGCTGGTGATTGGCTGCCTCTCGTGGCTGGGACCGTTGTCTTCAGCGGTGGTGTACGGTGATGTCAGTCGCGGCTTTGAGACATCAACAGACACTGAAAGCAAGTGTGTGTGTTGTAGTTTGTGTGAGTGTGAGGGAGGGAATTACGGAGAGAATCGTAGACCTTGCTCTCCCATCGCCAACTGTCACTACATTGTGTATTCGTTCTTCCCTCTCTTTGAGCTCGTCTTGTCTTTCTCACCTTCTCTTTTTTCAAAAGTTCAAGAATTTATACAAATCCTTAAATCCTCTGTTATTTCCTGTTTAAAGCAGATAATTTTTTCCTCAGTTTGGAGAGTGAAAAGTGCCTATTATGGTGGGGTTTTTTTCAACGCAGTGTAACTTTTTTTGCAAGTCCCTGCCCTCTCTTTACAGTCTGCCTAAATTTATTTATGCGGCTCCAGATGGTTGGTGGATGGACCCGTCAGCGTAAATCTCGAGACACACAAGAAGCTCGCTTCCTGCTACCGCTTGGCCCGGCTGGTAGCCTTCTGCCAGGACTCCTCTGTTCAAACTTAATTCCACCGCTCGTTCACTGCCACCAAAGAAACCCCCCGTCCCCTCAATCTTCCTGCGCTGTCTTTGACTGGCCCCCACTTCCACTGAGCGGATGAGCAGATGGTGCCCTGGCACTGGATGGATAGCTGTCCCTTTGTTTTTACTTTTTGGTTACTTCTTTTTGACTCGTCTTTAAAATGTCTGCTGTTTGGGTGGAGGGCTGTGAGAGTAAAAGGAGGAGGAGGAGGTTGGATTGAGGTTTTGCTTTCTTGTCTACTACTGCTGCCCCTTCATCACCATGAATGCCAAATGGAGGACAAGGTCACCCAAAACTGGCCTCAGATCAAAGTTTAACTTTGGCAAGTCATTTTATTTTAGCCTGTTACTCGTCATCCATGAGGGAGGATACTCAGATCTCAATCAATCTCAAGGACACTTTGATTCTTCTCAAATTCGAGTAGCAAACTAATACATAATTCAGACGACAAGCAAAGTAATTGCAGCGGTCAGATGCAGGAAGATCAGAAAAAAGAAAATAAAAATCGCCCTGCGTGTGAATACGTGAAGTATTTAATATCAACGTGAAGATAAAAGAAACGTACACACGTGGGATGAGTGCTGGATCACAAACATACCTGCAGCTGAGTTTAAAGAAAGAGAGCTGCACATTAAAAACTGTTTATAAGTTTTTACCTGTTGTGTCATGCAAAGTTACCTTCCCATGATGCAGTGCTGTTCCAGACATGTCTTGTAATACAAACTTAAAAGAATTAAGTACATTTAACAATGTGGTGTAAGTTTGTAGGCAAAAAGAAAGGACTATTAAGTGATAAGTTAAATTAAAGGAACAAAAACAGTAAAATTAGCTATTTCATTTGAACTAAGCATGACGTTTGCATTTACAGTGTGCGTTACATACAGTACTTACAGTATTCTCTAACTCTTTTCTTCCTTCAGCTAATCCTTAAAGGTATTTAAGGTTTTATAAAGGTAATTTTTCATATCTCCAAAACTTCATTCCACTTCTGCTTATCAGCTGCACTCGTTACCGAATGCTGGTTCAGATTCTTGTCTTTTTTTTTTGAGTAGATGAACAAAAACAGAAGGTGAACCAAAAGCAACTTGACTTTCATCCGACTGGGACCATAAAACAGGAATGTCCCAAGTAAGTTTTTCTGGTCCAGATTCCAAACTGAGCCTTTTTCAAATCGAGTATTTGCTGATGTGAGTAAATATCCATCAGGCGTACTTATCTGACACATCTTTTGACATGCTGATACAATTACTGGAGGTCATGGTTCAAAAATATGTATTATTGTGAATTATTGATGCAGTATGAATGAAGGTTTATATGAGTTGATGTGACCTGGACGTTAAGGTGACAAGATGAGTTCTGCTTGACACTTAGGGTGTCTTAGAGATACAAAAATACTTGCGGTGTACTTTATTATGCCAATAATTTGAGGCAGCGTACAGAAAGTGACCACACATGGTATGCAAACCAGACAGACGTGTTTTATTTGGTCCTGGGTTCAAGTCACAGCAGAAATAATAAAGTAGTGATATATAAATATTTCCTAACAAGTCAAAGCAGGTCAGTTGTGGCTTAAAATTAGAAGCAAAAAAAAAATTGTTTTGCAAGATGCTCTTTGCTTGAGAAAAACGATGAGAAAATTGAGCGACGACAGGCTCACAATCGAGTTCAAGAAAGGATTTGATCAATATATTTTAGCCGACACTGAACAAATAAAGTATGCCTACACTGGCTCTAATATGGAACCTTAGGATCATCTCAGGACGTCTCTCCCATAAAGTCCTTTTTGATAAAAGCTAATGACTTAATGGTGATCTAAATTAAAAAACAAAACAAAAATAACTTAAAACAATATAAGAGAAATGTTTTCTGTTGCAATTAAGAGACACGTGTTAAAACAAAAAACTTGTAGCGTAGCATTTTTTAAACTTATTCATGTATTGCTGTTATTATGGACTGTTCAAATATTTTGATAAATAAAAGCCAATTTTATGCTTGTCAAACCTCTTTTGACTTGAATCGTATTGAAAAAAGAAAAAAAAGTCACACCATGACAGGCAGCCACACACTGATGTTGGTTTTCATCCTTATTGATCTACTTTTGTGGCGTTACATTAATTTCCAGAGAAACATGAAGGCTAAAGCAAATAATCACGACAACAATAAATAAGAAATATTTCAATCAGGCATTTCTTACATTTGCCTTCAGGTTTCTCTGGAAAATTAACGTTACCCTTGAAAAGCAGATTGATAAGAATGAAAACCAGCAGACATCAGTGTGTGGTTGCCTGCCGTAGTGTGGCTTTTTTTTTCAGTTTGATTCAAGTCAAAAGAGGTTTGACAAGCACAGAAGTGATTATCTATCAAATATCTGAACAGTCCATAATAACAGCGCTCTGTGAATAACTGAAAAACATGCTCACAGTTATTTCCCGACTGAAATATTCATTATTGGCCAGTGTAAACATAATCTTAATCTAATGTAGCATGTTTTTGCTTTTACTGTAGTATTGTGTGTATGGTTTGTCCCCTTATTCTGACTAGAGATTCTTGATTTTTTCCTTCATGGTACGGATTTTGATACCAAAACTTGTGCAGCGGCCAATACCAAGTACTGATCCGATACCAGCGCATAAAAAATAACATTTCCTTTAAAATGTAAGATGTAATCTTAATTTAGTAAAATAAAAAGATTTAAATAGAACACCATATAACAGTAGTGTAACAGCAACTTAAAAATGTAAATCTAGGAAAATCTTAATTCTTAACATATCACCTTTTTACTGGTGGGACTTTCTGGTGTAAAATATCATTAAATGCAGACACTTTGCTCGCTCCATCAACTCCCTCTGTTCTTCTTCGCTGCTATTAAAATTAGTGGTTGGCAGTGGCAGCGCTGCGCAACTTCCTATGTGCTGTTTCAGGGCAGCAAAGAACTGACTTCAGATATGTAGAGCCAGTCAGAGCTAACTAAGTTAACTGGGTGCCATTTAGCAGCTAATAAATCAGATGATATCGAATCGATGCACAGAGTGGCGTACAGGCCAATACTGATACCAGCATTTTCAGCGGTATCGGAGGCATTTTCTGATACTGGAATCGGTATCAGAACAACTCAGATTCTGACATATTCTATTAAAAGGCTTTATGATTCTATTTACTGTTGATAGACTGATTTTTTTTGTCTATGTGAGGTTACCACAGGTCTTCAGATGTCTTGTTTTGCCCAGTCGATATTCTAAAATACACACATATTCAGTTTGCTATGATACAAAACAGAGCAGCTGCCCGTTCAGAAGCTGCAACCAGAATGTTTGGTGGTTTTGTGTTTAAAAATGACTTATTGGTAATCAAAATGGATGCAGATTATTTTACCATCAATTCATTTGTAGACTCGTCAGTTTATTGCAGGTTTCAACGCACCACTTAAATGGCGTTTTACTCGTTTTACTCGTTTCACTCGTGCTGTTTTTCATCTGTTCGGTTAAACTTACAGCTGATGGTAGTAACTACTGGAAACCTGATCTGAATGCATAGTTTCGCATGCGTTTGAAGCAAAAACATTCTGACAATGCAGTTTAACTGGAACATATGTTTCGTTTGTGCGAACATGCACACCTGACATCTTATTAGCGTTATTTTCTATAAACCATGTGATAATTATATAATGTAGCTGCCGTGAAAGCTGCAACAAAGCAGCAACAGTGGCTTTGATATAACAGAGGAATGTGGTTTTGTAAGGCTGTGATTACCCCGCAGTTCTGTGTACCCCCTGAGTTGAGAGCCTTTGTGTGTGTGAGTGTGTGTGTGTAGGTGGGTGGATGTGGGAGAGAATGAGTGTGTCAGTCACTGTGTGTGTCTGTGTCGTACGTGCCATTTCCCAGGGGTTGTGTGGCTAATGTGTGCTGTAGGCTGTGAAGTGGAAACTAAATGAAAAGAAATAGTGGAACCCACAGCCACAACCTCCCCGAGGTCAGGACACACACACCCACACACACACACACAAACACACAAATAGAAACATAACAGGCGGCACACTTACACTAAACATTAGGTCCACACAGGAATACTACATACCTACTTGAACTTATTTGAGATTCCTGCACAGGTACTCACAGTTATGGAAATTTACAGAAACATTCACACACACCCTGATCACAATCCTTTTGACTGTATGGGGGAAGTAGGAAATATTCTACTGACAGTGTTTCTTTTTATTTTAAATGATTAAAGAAAGAGAAAGAAAGAAATGAATACACAACCTGTTCGGTCACTTAGAGCTGTAACTTTTGCTCAGAAGCTGTGCCGCCAGAACTGTGGCCCGGCGTGCCGGTTTTGGAGTCGCTCAGGATGTGTGCCTGAAAGTTGGCTCGCCCTGGTATCTTGGTTTGTTTGTGGTCGTGGCCCATGTGCGGGTCTGTGAATGTTGCCAAATATTTTTTGCATATGCCATCTGGAGCTGCGTATTGTCAGTAAAGTGTTAACCATGTGCTCCACATAACCAGAGCACACCGATTACAGGTGAAACTAGACAGTGTCTCCCCCTCTCGCTCTGCCCTTATGTAAGAAACATATTGAGTTGCCAGTCAGCCAGTTTAGTTAACAGCAGTGCTCAGCAACCGTGTTGACTGCCTCTGGGGCAAGAGGCCAACAAACAGATGTGAACCGATAGAGAGAGAGAGAGAGAGGTGGGAGTGAAAAAGAGTCAGACATCATTTCTGTTTCTGATTTCACTCCCTGACTGAACGGCTGAATGAGAGGAGAAAAAACTACGAGCAGTCATGCGGGGCGCAGGCAGCGCCCAGCGTCAGCTTAACAGCAGCTACTGTGACAAACCTATAGTTGAAGGACAAGGGCCACAAATGCCAAACACGTCCACTGCTGGGCACTCTTTAAAAGGTAACCCACCACAAACCAACACCCCCCGTGTACATACACACACACACACACACACGTATAAAGGAGAAAAAAAAAGGGGCTCTATTGTGTTTCAGACCTTTAGATTTCATTTTGAAAAACCAGTCAGGCTGAAAATTTTGTTTTTCCTTATTTTCTTCCTCTCCCCTCCTTCGGTGGGCTTAATGGGTCTCCCTCCCTCCAACTGCCCCCAAAATACAAGCAAGTTATAAAAAGGGGACGTCAAACTCTTCCTCTCTCCTCCTCTGAAGTCGGTGAAATTATGGACAGGGCTCGACGTTGTGTGACATTGTGTCACACAACGGGGCTCTTAAATCTCCCCTAGTTTCTTTTAGTATTATTATCATTTTTTATGGTCTCCAATTGAACTCATTTCAAAGGGCCTTTTCAGAACCATATTTAGGTAATTTGTTGCGCTTGAACCCAACCTGCTCTCTGGCTCTGTGTGTGTATTTGAGTATTGAATGGCAGCTGTAAGCCTGGGACGAGGGGGGGTCTGCTTTTCTCAGGGCCGGACAGACCCCTCCTGCTCCACTGCACACCTCCCTCTGTGTTATTTATCACTTTTCCTCCTCTCTGTCGTTTCCCCTCTTCAGCCCCTTTCAGACATGGAATCTGTAACATTGTTGTTTTCATCCGTGTAATAAAATAACGGCTTTTTGGCTTTTAAAAACAATATGAAAAAGTTTAAATGTGTTAACTGAGGTCAATCCAGGTGCAGCGCTGCTGGAGGACAGCTGTTATTTGGAAAATAATGTCATCAAGGAGGAAGAGTGATCGCACAGGCTGCCTCTCAGATGAAATATCAAACTTTTTGATGTTGACTGTTTATCCGCGCAGCTTGATCGCTGACCGTCCACAGTGCTGGAGGCTGTCTCTGCAGCCACCCCACTGGCTTTCGGTAACATTCCAGATATGTTTTTTTCATTTATTTAATCATTTCTGGATATGACATAAATTGAACTGTTGTACTGTTTACACAGTCCTACAGCTCCATTACAGGGAGGCATTCAAATAAATGAGTTTTACATCATTTGTTTCTCATTCTTCATTCCCCTTTTGTCAATATGCTGTTGATTTTTAGGTCCAGCCATTTTTCTGGATTTTCCTCTTATTAGCACTTGGCATTAATAAAAGCTAAAAAAAATACCACTTGATAATTACATTTTTTGTTTTTTGCATAAGGGGGCAGTGGACCTATGTGTAAACACAACACTGACGTAGTTGTAGTGAGTGTGTTGGCAAACAATAGCTAATGTAAACAACCAGAGTGACTGTAGCTTTCACGAGGAGTGGTATTTCTGTCCGTCTTACAGATCTAAGTTCAGTATTTAGTCTTATCAGGCTTGAAAACATTTGGAAGTTATGGAAAAAAGCTGTACCTAAATGGAGTTTTCTCAGTTTTTATGGAAATGTCGACGTTCCTCCATGTTTCCTACTTGCAGTTGTGATTTTTTTTAATTTCACGTTTTGTCTCGGTCAAGCTGACAGGTTCAGACAAGTAGTGTGTGAGTCCCTGCATGTCGGCAGATATAAAAGAGTTGATAATTAAGTTTATTTAGGCTTTTAAAGCAGCTTTCTTTGCATGCATGGGTTCTCTACTTGTGCACATGACTCAGTGGCATCCTGGATGGTATTTTATTACTTCAATGAATACAGACTTATTTTATCTCTCTCGCTCTGCTTTACGCTTTTTATCTCTTGTCACATTTTAAACGCGACAGTGACTTCTGCCACGTGAGGCCAACTTCAGTCACATGTTCCTCACTTTCATCCCCAGCAATGGTCCCATATGTTTGTCAAAATGTGTATGTTGTGTGCTTTTTCCGGCCCGATTTGTTCCCATGCCTTCTCTCCAATGAGCTCCGCTCTCCCTGGGGGTTCTAGCCGAAGCCTCACGCTATTTATACAGACCGAACAGCTGGGGCCCTCCCAGCCAAAGCAGTGAGGGATGGGTAGAGAAATTATCATGGAAACTTCAGGTTAAACCAAGCGTTGGAAATGTCTCTCTGTTCTCCCTTTTTTACTCTCTTGTCTTCCTCTCCATTTGTCTTTCTCCCTTGGGTGTCCAGAGTGGCCAGGTCAGGTCGTGTTCAGCTCAGGTCAGCTGGACCGCCGGACAAACATCCCTCACTTAATTGGATCTCATTCGTCATCCCGTTTGAGATCTTTTATTTATCTCTCTGTTCTGTTCTCTTTTTTATTCACCCTGCAACGTTCTCCCATTTTTCTCCTCTCCAACACTCTTTCTTCCCCAGCTTCCAATTAAAGAGCTAGGCTGTTTTGGACTGAGCAAGCATGGTTGATTTTCCCTCCGACTGCGCCTCAACACATTTTGTCCTTTTGTTGCACGGGACATAGCCGACCTGCTGTTGTAAAATTGAGCTTTTTGTGTTCCTTCACTTTTCTTCTGCTCTGTGGCTCCTGTGGTGCTTGTCCTGCATTGTGAATCTCAACCCTGTGAAGTTCTATCCTCACTGCTCTTGGCTTATTTCCTCCCGTCTTTACCCTCTCCAAATCTTCTTTCGACTGTTCTGCCCTCCACGCTCAACTTTTCCTCATGTGAACCGCTCAGGAGGAAAGAGAGTGTCTGGCCTGTCGATACTTCTTTCTGTTCAAAGCTCTGCTCACAGTTAGACGTCCCATCACAGGCATGCTGAGATAATGAGAGGTGAAGAGATATTAACCTAATTGCTGTAAGGGACAGATATATAGATCGGGTAGGATGTAATAAGCCAAGACATGACTGCCGGCTCCCTGTCAGATTAGCCGTTCAGTGTAAAAGCAAGTTGATCCATGTATATTAACAGACAAGAGGTCGTGCGTGGCTTTTAATGTTGTTTTAAATTTTCCGTGTTTAGTCCAAATCATCAGGATATTTATTTAAAGCTGGTGGGGAATTTTTTTTCCCATAAAGAACGATTTTAGATTTGATCACAACCTTTGAGGATAATTGCAAACATATATGAGACCAACCTCTGATGCAATTGCTGGTACTACGTCCCTTAGATGAGGCGTCTGAAGTCACAGTGCAGTGATGATGATGCTACTCACAGTTGGTTTGGTTGGTTTCAGGTCAGTCAGTTAGTTGTGGGTTGTCTGACACAGCTGGTTCCATGTTAAAAAGCTTCAGTCAAATTCAATATGTTCAGTTCCTTTTACTAACTTTTTATTTCCTCTGTATTCTCACTTGGAGTGTGCGA
>JAQFJA010000004.1:4089307-4102703 GCA_029874485.1 Naso brachycentron
AAAGTTAAAGTCTACAGAAATAGAAATAGTAAAGTACAAATTTCCAAAAAAAAAAAAAAAATTTAAGTACAGTAACGAAGTATTTCTACTTCGTTACAAAGGATTTCTACTTCGTTACTACACAAAACTGCTGATAGCATGAATAGTCTGAGAATTTGCCAGTGGAACAAGTGACTTCTCACATTCTCCGTAGCCGGAGGCGTCCTGTAGTGCCTACAGAGTTCAGCTTGATAGACAGAGAGATGGTTCTAACATTTCACAAGAACTTGGCAGTGAATTATTTCAGACGACTCTGTATGCACAGACTCAACAACAGCAGCCTCATGGTAGACAGCTGAGCTAATATCAGGGACAAAATTAGAACATTTTCCAAACACTGAAAAACACATGAAAAAAAAAGAAGCACAGACCTGACCAGAGCCCATCACAACAGCACCTTTGTACGGCTGGAGATGTATTATGCAGCACAACTCACACAATGATATGTGAAATACTCTTATTCCAGTTTTCCTGCGAAGCAAATGGATTTCCTTTGTGTACTCTGTGATACAATTTTCATGCTGTGTCATTACATATCCAACAAAGACTTGCTTACAATGGTTGTCATGGTCACAATGGCAAAAGCTCAAAATGTCCAGTTTTTGGTGAGACGAACAGCTTGATAATCATTCCAAGGTGTGTCTATAATTTTCTATAACCTCTCCATCATAGAATACAGGCTGAGTGTTCTAAACGTGTTGTTTCATTTTTAGACAGGCTGCACCTCCTCTAATCACTCCATATTATTTTCAAAGATCCCCACCAGTGTACCTGCAGGCATGTGTGCTGCTGATTAAAGAGCTCTATAATTGATGGAGCAACCAGAAAATTATGCAGAAATAATACTAATGATGGCTGTAATTTAGAAAAATCAAGTTTTGAACATATTGCTGTCAGGACGTGCTTTACCTTTTCCCAAATGAACTTGCACTTTGTAATGCTGCATAAGGTCACTGCACACGGGATGTGAACAGTAAGAGGATTATTCAGCCTTTTTGATGCAGAAGGAGGTCTATGACCGCAGATATTATTTAAGATTCTGGAAAGCACATTTCAGAGGCGTTTTCAAAATCTCAATATGTTTTATGTGCTCGTGGGGAAGATTACAGTTTTGGTTTTTTGGTATCAAAACCAGTCAAGGACGTTTAAGGGCAGCCGTCAACTTTAAAATTCAAATTATTTTCATTAGATAAGAGGAAGCGAGATGATTTCAGTTAACTGTACAACCATAATCCACATCCACACAATAAAGATAATGGATGCATGGCAACCTTTATTGCTAGGATGTTTTCACAATGAGATTTTGGTTCCTCTGTTTGAAGTGAAGGTTGCCTGTGATCCTATCAATCAACATGTGGAGTGAGGATGCAGCAGAGACGAGGCCTTCATGGTTCTCATACTGATGCTGCTCTCTCTCTCTCTCTCTCTCTCTTGCTCTCTGTCTTTTTTTAAAAGAAAGCCTCCTCCTTTCAACTATCTGTTCTCATCTCTCTTCAAACTTGGTTCAACACGAGGGAATGAATTTTCATATGAGGTCAAATATGAGATATGTGGGACTGAATTATTGATGCATTTCCGCGCGGCCTCGACAATGGGCTTTTCCCTGAGGAAGGGTTTGTACAAATTTCTTCTTAATGCTCAGCGCGACCACTGCATCTTCATATTTTAGTTCTGGAGTAATGCAGCTTTCATGCCATGTTGAATGACATTGAAACTATGTACATATATTTTGTAAAATATAAATCAAAGCAGGTATCTTAAAGAGTTGAAAGCCTGTGTGCGCCTGCAGAGAACGAGCAGAAAAAACACTGATGGTTGAAACAGCAATCAACCCCCTTGTGTGTTGATTCAACTCCTACGTAAATAATATGTTCCTACAAGGAACTGTTTGATTACGCCTCCTACAGTAGCCCATAGTTTGGCTTGAATGTAGATTGTCATACAAAGTTATCTTATTCAGGCATGAATGAAACTGCATGTGATTTCTCGCTCATGATTACATGACTGAAAGCCACAGATTCAATTCAGGTCAAGACTGTGTTTTTTTTAAAAACAACACATCTGTCAACAGACAACAGTTAAGAATCTAAAAAAATGCTTGTCTTTTTTCCCCGCAGAAAACCAGCAGGGCTGGCAGAGTCCTGTAGATAGAAAAAAAACCATGAGTGAATCATGCTGAACTTGAGTGTCTTGTCTGATATTTGCAGAGCAATTTCATCTTGTTCTGTTCTTGTTTTTTCTTTTAATGGATTCCTGCTCTGCACAACATGAACATCAAAGTAACTGGTCACCTGTGGAAAGGAGTGTTTGGCAGTGAGTGCAGAAACATCTTTTAATGAATTTTTATATGCAATCAAATCATAAAAATGCAGCCTATATGGTTTGTTTATAGTCCCCAAAGAGTTAATTTTTAATAATTACTTATTGTGTATGAGATTATGATTTGTTTTGACAATTCAAGAGTCTTTCATATTGAGTAGATGTCGCTCTGCATTTCATCAGCAAGAGAGATTTTTTAACCACTGTGTATAAATCAAGAGTAAATCCCAACCTGAAGTCTGCAGTGCCAGTTGCCAGAGGGAAGCTATGTTGATGGGTTGTAGGCTGTAGTGTAGCACCATTGACTCCATTTAAAAATTATGTTTTTGTCATAGACTTTTAGTTTAATCATCTTCTATTATCGTTTGTAGTTTCTCTCCTCCTGTGTCATGTTTTCTGCTGGTTCCTTATTTGTTTTTTCTCCCTTGTGTATTTAAGTATCTGTTTCTCCTTATTTGAGTAGTAGGTTTATCTGCCCCGGCTCCTATGTTCTCCTCATGTCATGCTGGTTAGTAGTTTTTTGCATTGTCTGTATAATTATTGAGTTTCCTGGTGTACTTCAGAATAAAGCAAGATGAATGGGTTAGCGAGCTATGTTGAGTGTAAAGCCAGAGATTTCCATGTCAGGCAGATGGCTCTCTTTCAATCTGGCTAGATCACCGTGGTAACTCATGCTACAAACCTAACCTGCTCTCTTCGGCTTGACCTTTCACCAATCAGCTCTGTTGGGAATAGCGACACTCCATAGTCAATAGTAAATCTTTGTACAAATAAAGGTCATAGCTGCAGGGAGATTTCATAGATGCAAAGTCGTGGTTGGCCCGTAATGCTTCATTAGTAATATTGCATAATTTCTCACCATGGAAACTTCCATCAATGATGCAGAAAATCTGAACAAGAATATTTGTTTTATGTGCAAGGCTGTTTTTACTCTGACTGACCAACTGAATGTTTTCAGTGTCCCCTGATCATTTACCCACATAAAAGAAGCCTTCTATAAAATCCCGCAACATACATTAAAAGTTCACTACATCATTAGTCAGTTTGGTGTTTACTTTATGAAATGTGGTGTAATAATTTCAAACCATTTCATTAACACTCTGGATTATGTTACACTTGGTCCTGACTTGCTGAGAAAGCTATCTATTCTGTTGGTATTTATCACAGATAAAATAAAGTTTAATGCCTTTTTCAAGACAAGGGTTTTACATAAAGTTGTACGCTTGTTGTTTGGCATATTTACCTGTCAACACAGACGCCAGCTTGCTGTCACGCCAGTTTTTTGGAGCTTCTCACTTGGAACAAAAACACTGTGCACAGCCTGAACTGAGTTGCTCTCCTTCTGGGCCGGCACAGCTGTAGTTTGTAGCATCCATCAGAACCACAGTTAGCATCTCTGACAAACGATAGTATTTAGTAGACACCTTGAAGGGGAACAAACAATCAGAGACAGAGTACGGGTGGGTCTTGCTGCAAGGCATTTTGGGTAGGGGCACCCAACAAGTTATTCATCTCTCTCAGACTACTGAATTTCACAATGTGACACAAGAGCATTTTAGGGTATATATGAACACAAATTACTCGTTTCTGTGAAGGCTTTTTCCTCGTCTGTTTCACAGCTTTGTATCAGAGCTTTTCAGTTGTGTATGTTTATGTTATGTTAAGGATTCAATGATATGCAGTTGAGAGTTTATTAATGTATAGTTTATTGAATATTTTAGAACTGGGATGAAACTAAGAGATGAGAGGGACATGTGCTCAGTGCTGTACAGTAACAAAGCAAAAATACTTTGTTACTGTACTTAAGCAGATTTTTTTTTATATCTGTACTTACTGTTTCTATTTCTGTTGACTTTCATTTTTACGTTACTACATTTTTCCAAAGAAAATGGATATTTTTATTCTCATTCATTTCCCATAAGCATCTTCATCACTCGTTACTAAATAAAACCAGAAGAAAAGTGGTAGGCTACTAGCCAATGTTCCTGGCTACTTTTGTTTCAGTAGTAGTAATAATGTTGGATCACAGACAGTAAGAAGTTTGCTCATTCGTTGATTATGTTAGGAGTGAGTGTAAACAGGTGCTCCTGAGCAGCGGTATAAGTAATGACTGGGTTGTTACTTCAGCTGTAGTCACGTTTTATGTTCTGAACGCACTTCTTTTTCATTTCTTCATTTGCATTTAGTTTAATGACTGGCATATTCTGTACTCAAGTAGATCAGAGGCGATATAAATGGTGAATAAAAGGATTTTTTAAAGTCAAACTTAACTGCTTTTTACATGTACATTTTACTTGTACTTGTAGCATATAATGTAAATGTACTGAAGTTCTTAAGTATTTGCTGTACTTACAGTGAATACAAATGAACTGTATGTACCTACGGTGAAAATAAATGTATTTAAGTACATATATATTCACTTTACTTTTCATACTTAAGTACAGTAAACACCAGCTACTTTAAGACTTTTGCTCAAGTTATCTTTTAATAGGTGACTTTCACTTGTACCAAAGTCAATTTCCAGAAGGGTATCTTTACTTTAAAAACTTATGACTTTTGGGTACTTTATACAAGATTGTATCTGCTATTTCAGCACCATAAACAGATCCATGGATGCATCAATACACAGTTAGGCAACTTATATTTCACAGCCACGATTGAGGCCACAGACTTTAACTTACACAAACTTTAGTCAGATAAAGAATCAATGAGTCAGGCAGGCTTAACTAACATATTCAACTAAACCGCCCCTCTGCCCCAGCATACACTCTCTCTGCTATAATGGATGGAGAGAGAATAGGTTTGCTAGTAAGGGGGATGGGATCTACCCCTAAAATCACCTACTGTTTAATGTCATTAGCTAAATTATACTATGAATGTGTTTAGGAGAAAGAGATATTGTTTAACATATTTTGAATGAGCATAGTCAGATAACCTGTTATATGCTGTCATATTGTTGTAGAAATATAATAACACACAAACAGCAACACCACCATAACTGTTAAAACCGTAGGAGCTGATCATATTAAGGTCGGTGTTTTTGACTGGTGTAAAGTCTCATTTCCTCCAAGTTCTCACAATCTTTCACTCTGCGTGTTATTTTATAAAACTAGTCAGACGTAGCTGCAAGCTGATTACAAGTAGCAGGTGTGAATATAAACAATGTGACGCATTATGGCAGAAGTTAAAAGACAAAATAATAAAGTCTGGCCACATCCTTTTGCTGAAACACTTAGTATGATATAAATAATAGTGTTAACATTAAATTTTAGTCAGCTCGAATGAGCATTTGGAAAATTGATGGGTGACTTCATGACAGGGCTGATGGATACAACAGACTTAGGAATCACTGTAATACAGTATATTTAAGTATTTCATGGTGATAAAGAACGAAAATGACAGCAATTAAATGATTTCCTATCCCACTTCAATGTCGTCAGCAGACTGTAAATAAAGTGTAGGTAAAACCTTTAGTTGTCTTTGTGACACTGATGGAAATTGTATTCTAGCGCCAGCGTGTGTCACCGTCACGGTGGCTGCTTCCTTCCCATCATCCCTCAGCAGGCTGTCACAGGAATGTCATACAGTGAAATGTGAGCGGCTGTGCGGGCTTGCAGACCTTGACAGCAATTCTGATAGCTGCTAAGTATCGAGCGACTGAACACCAAACAGTGATGTTGGCTTCCTCTGCTCCACTCAGTCTAATGCTGACCACTGACACAAATGGGCCATAGACACAAACATAATCCATATGTTATGAGAGGTTAAGAGAAAAGTCAATAGTTTTGTCACTGGAGGGTGAATGCATTTAGTCATGAACACTGCTAATGTTAAATGTTGCTAAATGATAAAAATGTCAGCTTCTTAGAAAGAATTACAGCATTTTTGGTAGATCATTCACGTTTTATAGTTTGTCTAATTCTAATGAGATTGGAAAGGGTTTCATAAAACAGAAGGAGAATTGTCTCATTTTGCAGAGCACCATGTAATCCTTCAAAAGAGGAATTAGCATTAAATAACACACAGGAGATTCAACAGAACAAAAACAACAGTGCTTTTATATAAAAGAAAAATGTCATAATGTCTCTTTCATATTATAATATCTTTAACACCCACACCATTTGTTGGGTTGATCCACCTTAATTAAAGCAAATAGACTAGTTTTGATTGTCAGACTCTTGCAATGACTTTGGATGCAAAGTTTTCAAGGATGCACTGTAAGTTGGATTGCCAGACCGCTTTGAAAGAGCAGACAGTACACAATCATGTAATTATTCAGCAGTGTGAAAGTTCTTCATAGTGCTAGCATCCCTCAGGGAGTGCAGGCAGAGGGAGTGGGTGGTGTATCGGCAATGTTCCAGTGAAATAAATGCATGCAGTATTTATTCATCATAGGCAGAACAAGGTTTTATAACTCATTGTTCTATAATCAGACAAAATGTTTCTAAGTGTGCTGCACTCTAGCTTTGCGGGGAAAAAGTGGAACAAGAGCATCACATAAAGAGCATTGTCCCAGAAAACATCAGGCCCCTGCTGATCTTTAGCTGTACTTATGGCAAAATTACTGTTATTTTCCTGAGTGTAACACAAAAATACCCATCGGCCTCATCAGAGTCTAAATGACCAAACTCACCTTAATATCCACTTATACACTCAGAGTGGGTCAAAACTGAGTTGTTGCACTGATAAAATGTACAGTGCCAGTGGTACTACAGAAGCATGAAATGGATATTGATCCAATTGTGGACTTCTATTTTCTCAACATCTCTCTGGCGAGGGTTGTAGATGTTAGTCACATAATATAGCCTAGGGTAATTGACTCTGAAAACTTTTACTTAGATTATATGACATTCGCAGCTTATGGTCAAAGCACAAGTAAACTTTCCCATGTCAAATTAAAATTATATATATATTTTTTAAAGGTACAATATGTAACATTTTACCACAAATTGTTTGCAAATTCCTCAAAACTCTCATGACTTTGAACGTGGCTAAAGAAAATGTTGTCAGATCTGTCTCAAATCATTTAAGCCAATGACTTTCAATACAAAGTTCAGTGTTTATAATGTGCAGGTCCTGTCAAGTTTAGCAGTTAGTGTTTCTGGTTTTTACCCAGTTGGCCTGAGTTCGCCTTGTGTTGTCCAGTCAACATTCATTAATTCATTCCCCCTAAGGAATTTTTCAATTTTCGCCAGAGCTGGCTAGCACTAGTCACTTTGTAGTAATGATGTAGTTTTAAAACATTAAATCTGATTTGGATCGTCAAACTCAGATGTGACATGAATCTCGGATTGTGACATGTGGTTTGTCCCAGTGGTGAAGCTGTAGCTAGCTGTCCAAGACAGCAGCCATTTTGCGTGTGTGCAACTCACACGGACACAGAACTCACATCGGGTACTTACATGGGCAAAAGCATTGTAAAAGACACGATGATATCTCCAATCTCCTCGCCGATGATCTTATTTGCCGATGAAAGGTAAGATGTGAGGCGTCACTATTCAATTTAGACTGCTTCATTACCAGTTAAACGTTCCTCGAAGGGACTTCTGTCATACACACAAAACTGTTTTAATTACACATCAACCTTTTACATAAAGAACACAGTTTTAACAAAATATCTATATGGGGATTTTACTATTAACTGGTGCTAAAATATTACGTAAACATATGTTCTGAAGACTCGCAAGGACACAAAATTTAAAAACAGCTTTTTGTTGTTTTTTGAAAAATCTGAATAATTAACTTTGGTAACATTTTACTTATATATGCATCTATAATGCATTATGAACATACTTATAATGTGTTATAATGCACCTATAGTGCTGTAAAAACATAGTTGTAAGCTAGGGTAAGGGTTAACCCTAAAACATCCTAACCATAACCACAAGTACCTATAATGTATTGTAACTATGTTCACAATGTGTTTGGCCTATAATGTATTATAGATGTATGCTTTAAGTAAAGTCTTACCTTAACTTTTTCTATGATAATTTAATAAAATCTTCAGGATACAAAATCTAAAAGCTTTTTCGGGGATCTGAATCATTTACTATTCCTATATTAATAAAGTCTCCAGGATACAAAATATTTTAGGAGTGTGATGGCACAGGATGTGCCACATTTGCCCTCATAGCCCAGTCTTCAGAAAGAGACTCCACTCTGGACCAAAAAGGTTTTTTATATGCAAATAGTCAATGACAGGGATTCATAGATATTTGACTGGATTCTAAAATTCCAGTATTGTTGGGTTAGGACTTACACATTTGTCAAAGTCAGAACAACAGTAATCTCTCAGTATTGTTGAAGTACAATAAACATTTTTCTGTATCACAGATAATTGATTTATGCCATTCAAGGGCACTGCTCAGTCAAGCAAACAGATATCAGCTGTAGCAGAATTGTTCTGCTGTTTTTCTGTAAAACTTTGACAGTTGTGTAACAGTGTACAGATTTGAACTTTTCAAAGTAACTCAGCTCTTGTCCCTCTCAAGAAGATTGCAAAAGACAGCAGCTTATTTAAAAAGTTGACGTTTTATTCAATCAAATTTCATTTTGTGCACTGTGTGTCTGCTAAAATGAGAAATAGGCCCAAACAGTTTGGAAACTATTTTCTGATGCTCATATTTCCTGATGTGTCAGGACACTGGCAAATTATAGATGGTGAACATTTCAGTCTTTTTCCTCCTCATTTTTCGGAAAGTAGTAGAAAGTAAATGTCATATGCACGACAGGGTGTCTACGCTCAGTGCCCATTGTTATGGTTATGCATTTTCTGCAGACGACGAGAGCACAATGCTTCTTGACCCAGTTGGACAACATTGCAGGAATCCTGCTTCACGCTGGCAATGACATTTAAAATCACAATCCTCATTTTTGAAATAGCTGAACCCTGATGTAGCCCATCAGTAAACGGTCAAAACAGCCTCTTTTCCTCTGGCATTTTCCACTTCTGTTTCAGTGAGGAGCCACGTTTTTATTGCTATTAAAGAAAGCCATATTTAACCTCAATTAAATGTCAGAAGAACCTAAAATAATTGTGTGTAACACATTATAGTTATATTTATAGCACATTATAATGCAATCAGGGCAAAAATGAGTCTATCTACTTTCCCTGTGTTAGTTAATCAGATGTCTGACACTTATGAATGTTGAATGTTATAATGAAGAAGACTCAACAAGTCATGTGTGTAGCAGTCTTAAAGACTAAAGTGCTCTTTCAATTACTAATCAGTTAAAGCACCTCAGTGATGCCAGACAAATGGTTGCAGTGTCGCAATATCCAGATGTGTGAAGGGGCTGATTTAACAGCAAAGAGTCATTAAGTCATTTCTGTGACTGTACCTTAAGAAAATATGATCTAATCTATCTAACTGTATCACAACAGTTTCAAAGCTAACTGGTATACTTGCTTTTGTTTTACTTTAAAGCATAAGAGACCATGAGAGGTTTAAAACCATAGAGAGGAAAAACATCTTCGCTCAAGGACTTCTTGATCTCATCCCAGAGCTTTCAACTTCATCTTAAGCCTTCATCAATAATGGATATGACAACTCAAATGAATTTTTGAGGTCAAACTTCTTTATCAAAAGTCAAGAGTGAGCTTTCTTGTCTGACATTACAAAAGTTAGAATGACAGCATAACAATAGTGCCATTTTATTACTTCTGAATTGATGTTCGAGTTGCTTATGATTTTATGGAAAGTGTTACCCTTTACACAAACAACATATACACTTTTTTTTTTTTTACAATGACTTTTCCTTTCTTCTTGCTGGATTGAGTCTGCAGCACGACACGGAAATATCCCAAATCCAGGCAACATTAAAATGTCCTTCAAGCTGCATTTGAAATAAAAAGGCATTTCAATCTCATGGCATCCCCTTAGGTGCGAAGAAAATCCAATTGCTATTTCAGAAGAATATCACTGATTGGATCCAATTCATTGACTTGTACAGTACAGTAACAGTACATATTATATTCTGAGGACATGTTAGTATTTTCAAGGGGCTTTATGGTGTTCCTCAAGGATCAAGTTTAGGTCCTTTTTGACAGCCAATCCCTTTTAATTTGCTGAGCCAAAGTTTAAAAATTTCAAAGTGTGCTTCAAAAAAATTTAAAACCCATGGTTTTTTTAGTAACCTTCAATTCAAACAATTTTGGGGGTGGTGTTGGTGGGTTGGTTTGTTCGCGTCTTCGTTAGCAACGGTGAATATCTGTTTTCCTTGTTAATAGGGTTTTTGGTCAGATGCCTGAAATAGTATGTGGCTAACAAAAAGCTAAAGAGACTTGTTCTAAAACATAAAATACCCCACTCGTAGTTTTATGTCTGCTACAAAAATCTTTTGCTATACAGTGGC
Source organism: Naso brachycentron (assembly GCA_029874485.1). Lineage (NCBI taxonomy): Eukaryota > Metazoa > Chordata > Actinopteri > Acanthuriformes > Acanthuridae > Naso > Naso brachycentron. Next base: position 4,100,021 of record JAQFJA010000004.1, read on the forward strand.
TAAATGGGACTGCAAAACTTATCAGAGACATTATACATCATTATGTTTAACACTGTAGCTAACATTTTTGCTGGTCTGCTACAGAAAAGTTCCTTTTTACTATTTTTTTGCAGTCATTTGTTTTTAATACATTATGATAAACATTGTCATGCCACTTCTACTTGGACTCAGCAATGAATTCTTTAAATTTTGGAGGCCAAACACATTTTGGCCATAACTGAAGAAGTCATATGCTAATTATGAAAAACATTTCACACAAATGCCTAAAGGCATTAAGTGATGAAGGGATGATATTTTATATCCAAAAGATATGCTATGGATGTAAACTGAAATTTGAATGGTTAATGGAGACATACAACCAAGATTCAGTAATTCTATTTATTCAATATAATTGTAAAATCACTTATCACTGTCTCCAGATGCTCTCCTTTTTGCTCGTAGCTCTTACACAAATAAATTGACACTCTAGTGCAAAATGAAAAGCTGTACATGCTGTTCTTGTTGAAACTAGTACAAACCAAGCAAACAACACTATAATTCATGTTTGTCTGTACTAGGAGCAGCCACATAAACACGCATATTATTAGAAAAAGAAATTTTTATTCCTTTTGTCATTTATTTAAATGACATTACTTGTTAAAGATGTATTTGTACAGTAAGTTGGATGTAATGTCTAGTTTGAGGATGTACCTTACGGTGATTCACAGAGGAGTTCAAATGCGCAGCAGACCATGACCAGTCTGTGCCCTTCATTTGCAGGCTTGTCGTGTTCCCTCAGTGACTGGAAAGCACTCTGGTAAGTTACAGTGGATCTTATGGATGAACAGAATCTGGCAAGAAGGTACTATTTCATTTTGTTTGTGTTTTGCCTCTGACTCACCGTTACTATAGAAACACTTTGGGAAACGATGCCTTCTTGTCCATGCAGTTTATGGACCTGTGACAGAGCAACTGAACCAAGACAGCATGAAATTATGAAATCATGCTTTAGAGCATGCTAAAAATGAATGTGCATTAACAAGTATTTCAGTCAAATAAAAACTAACAGAACACCTGTGATCAATACTATTACCACTAAGGTTTTACACTGGTAATAGACAGCCACCGTCATCCCCAAAACAGCAGCTCACTATCAGTATCTCCAGCTTACAGGTAGCCTATGAATATTAAATAAGTTATTTTTATCCTTATTAATTAGGAAGTATCCTAATCCTCTTGTCCATTTGGGTCTAAGTGAACAAGAATAGTGCACTATTTAATGAGGACTTTGCATGCTTGTGTAACACTTGGCCTTCATAACAATTGTCACAGGACATAGAAGAGTCGCTTGTCCTTCATTCGGGCCCTTCATGTTTCCAGCTGATACCTTATTATCTGCAGCAGCTGCGCACAAGATGAGTACAAATGTATTGATTGTTTAAACTGCAAGACTCAAGGGAACAGTTCTGAATGCACAAAAAAAATCAGGAAGAACTTGACTGTTTCATATTAAATGGAAAAAAATTCAAGCATATCAAGATTTTTAATGCTACGTTTCTGCATTATTCTGCTAGATGATGACAAGCTACTGTCTTTTGCTCTTTTTGCACTTTCTCTCTACAGAGGGTCGCTGGTTGGTTTGGAAAAAGGGAAATTTTGTGCTTGAATAAACCCACACATACCCCAGCAATACATAACAGAAAGAGCATATTTCATACAGGGTTGACCTCCATCTAGTGGCAGAACTGATTCCACTATAAAGGCATGTAGATAAATAATTGAGTCCCTGTATCACTGAGACTGGGTGAAACTCCACTCAAGTGGCTTTCAGAGAGTAGAGCTGAATAGAGTAGAACAGAGCAGTTTTTGAACTTTAAGAGTGTCTTAAACAACACAGAAACTGTGATGTGTGTACACACCTTGGTGATGCAGATATATGCCCACTAGATAGACCGAGAGTAACACTTCCTCACTAATACAGATGGTAATTTTCTTTTCAGTTCAACTTTATTTAACATTTCACTGAAGAAAACTGGTTTAAACATAATATTTTACTACAAAGACATTCATGTATCACTGCAAATATGTTTCATTACAAAAAGACAAATGCTGTCAAAGAAGATGGAATTATTAATTAGGATTTAAGAGTACAAGATTCATAACCGCTATGACATTGTGCATGACATTATTTCCTTTTGGACACTGGCAATATTTACAAAACTGATCCATAAAAAGAAGTTTAATTATATAGAATAAAGGGGAAGAAAGTCCCTATTCACGTTGCAAAACAAATAATTAGGTGACATCTTGAAGAATATTTTTACTATGTTGCTCTAATTTTACCATTACATTAAAAGATCTAGTGTGTAGGATTTGGAGAGGATCTACTTGTAGAACATATGAATGAAAAGGAATACAATATTCCATTCAAGTTTTTATTAGTGTATAATCACCTATTAATAAAAATTGTTGTGTATTCATCACCTCAGAATGAGCCTTTTACATCTGCAGAAGGAGGGGGTCCTTCCTTCATGGAGTCGTCATGTTGCACCACCATGTTTCTACAGTAGCCCAGAATGGGCCTTTTGTGTTTTCACAAGTTTCACAGCAACCATACATTCTCCTTCATTCTTGGAAGTGGACGGTGAGCGGAAGGATATTCAGTCCGTTGCAATCTGTAACTTCACTGCTAGATGCCACTAAA
>JAQFJA010000004.1:4106559-4117733 GCA_029874485.1 Naso brachycentron
TGATTTTTTTTTTTCAACAAATATGTGGTGTGTAGCTTGAGATTCATGAACCAGTAACACACAGACACAGCATTAAAGCTGGGAAAATGTATTTTTCATTTCATGGGGACTTTAAATAAGTGCTAATGCAGCTCTGTAGATGAGTAAATAGGCTAAAAAAGCATACCATGTTAGTGTTGTGTTTGTTTTGTCACCTCAAAATGCCAAAAAAAAAAAAGAAATAGTACTGCTTTAAATAAAAATCTTTCCTAGTGCAGCTTAAACATAAACTTAAATAGGCATGACTCACTTACTAAGATTGTCTAAACCCCTTTGGATTAAAAGACAGAGTAATATATTTTTTTTTTTTTATTTTAGGGACAACTTACTACTTGTTTGTCGGGGTGTGACCTCCACGTGCACGGGTATCTTGTGCTGTCCTGCAGAACACCAGTACCAGCCGATATCTCTCAACTGCAGCTTCTTTAAGGTTACAGTGAAAGTCCTAGTTCTGTCATCCCTGATGGCCACTGAAGTGTCTTCGTAGCTCCCTTCAGCATCTGTCACCAGACAGGAGCTCCAGTCTCCACTCCGACACCATTTCTTCTCACTTTCTCTGTCGACAAGCAGTCACAGGGGAGTCAGAGAGGGCTGACTGTCCATCAGAGTTTAAGTGAAGATCTCAAACAAATAACCATGTTTCTCGGGTTTACTGCTCAAAAATGTTGGTATCTATAAATGAGGTTTCTGCATGGTCTGATGGTAAATAAGACTGGCACAGATGTAATATGATGAATGGGACAATCAAATACCTGTATCTCTCACTGTAGAGGCATTCAGCTGTGACACTGCTGCCTTCTTCCCCACTCAGTCGACTGTTCACCGCTGTCATGCCTGAAAGAAAGGAATCAATCTTGGCTAAAGCTTGCGTTTGAAAATTAAGCAATTAAAAAAAAAAAAAAAAGAAAGAAAATGATTCATTTCCATGTCAGTAAAGATTTATGAGTTCAAAATCACTCCAGCAGTTACCGTGAATGACCCTGATGTTAGTGAAAGAGACAAGGTCAGCTTTCCACGCGCTGCCTATCTCCACGCCACACATGTACCACCCTGAGTCCGCCTCCTTCAGGTTTCTCAGGGTCACAGTGAACACCAGCTGGACCGGGTCGTCAAAAATGCTCACATTGTCTACATCTGGATTGGCCGTAAGGGTGTCATCTGTCCGAGCTAAGCTGGTGCAGAACTCCCTCATGCTCCCCTTACACCAGTATTTCACATAGCTGGCATACTGAGGGTCATAATGACACGGGATGGTGAGGGATTCACCTTCCAGGATCGTATGTTCTCCCATGGTTGTGACACTGCAGAGGACAGCTGATGGAGGGAGGAGATTATAATGTTAAACTACTGGCTTGAACTTGAACTTTCAGTCATGCCGCAATTAGAACAGAACGCGTAGTCACAGTTGATACTGTAGAGGAAGAGGGGAAAGTGGCCTTGAGCAATACTTACCACATTACACCACATAAATGGTTCCAGTTTTTTTGTAACAAAACACTTTTCCTACTTTAACTTGCCTCTCCATACGTCTTATTCCAGAATTGGATTATCCGTCTATAATAGAGATTTTGGGGGACAAATATAACAGGCCTTTGGAGATTTGACAAAGTAAACATCAAACATTGGCTTGCCAAAGGGCAAACAGTGCAGAAGCTCACCAGATTAAAAAAAAAAAAAAACACACACACACACAAACAGAATATGGGAATTCTGTCTTTAGAAATGATTTATAGAGAAAAGGAATAAAATAGTGAAGAGAATTGAGGCATAGAAAACATCTTAGATTGCAACACCAGAGTTTGGAAAAAGCAGGGCAATAAAATGAGGGGGCTGCAGAATAGAAATAAATCATTTCAAGAACTTAATCAAACTTCATCAATTATTGCTCGACTTCTGCAAGCACAGCACCTCTGGAGTCAGTTATTACCTGGGATCCATGCAAACAGGCTGAGGGCAAATGTGAAGAGCTTCGACATGTTGCTGCGTCAGTTTGAGGTTTACCAAGTGTTTTCACTCCCTTGTCTAAACACAGACTCCAGGTTCCGCAAAGCCCATTTCCTCTCGGTCATGTGACCATAAGTATGATCCAGATGTTCCAGATGTTAACCATGTAGATGCCAGTTAGATTTTAACAGCTAAGAACACTTTAAGCATAAGCCTGACGAGCTTTACTCACCGTGGCTCTGATGTAAAATGCATCATTTGTCTGTGAATTTCTATAACCTGTAAGCAGGCTCAGTTCAATAAAGTAAAAAGTGAATTTTTCCTGCTTTTCTTTTTCTGAGATCATGACATAATAAACTAGTATAGTTGAGTTTACTTTAATGCAATGCAAAATGTTTAAGAAAAGTAAAAAGCAATGAAATTGTATTTTTCTAAAATGACCCATTTGATCTTTATCTGCTTACGTCTTTTGTGTTTTTCAGCAGTTAATTAGCATTCAGTTTAGTTTTTATTTATATTCTTAGACACTCCTGAAAGTCGCAAAATCAAGACCTTAGTCCAGTCCAACTTGGGGCAGAGAGGCGCTGCAGGGGAAAAACACAGGGAGAAACTATAATTTTCATGATTTATAAAATATTTACTTTGGAAAAATAAATAGTTAAGCGTTTCGTAAGACCAACCTGAATCATGCCAACCTTTACTTCACTTTACACAAAAATTCAACTTAGTTTTAGAAAATTCACCCTTTTCTTATTAGTTGCTTTCCCTGCATTGATAATGAATAATAAAAATTGTGGTGTGAACTTTTTTCAGCTTCTGAATTGGGGAGCATGAAACAAAAAGGTTTTAGACTCGCTGCCTCAGTGGAGTAGTTCAACATTTTGGGAAAGTGTTTAAAGCTTTTTGTCATTAAAATTAGACGAGAAAAGTGAGAAGTTGCAGTCAGCTGCAGTTCATTTTAGCATAGAGACGCCAGGAAAGGGGAAACGTTACCTTGTCTTGTCCAAAAGTAACCCACCAGCACCACCAACAATGAACACATCCAGGAGCAATGACACCTCCTAAAACCAAGCTTCATCTTTTTCTAACTTTTGTTTTTGTACTAATTTTGTATGCTTTGTGAAGCATTGGTAATCACCCCCAAGTTAAAGCTTATTATTTATCGTACGTATCGTATTATTAATCATCTCTCTGCAGGTAAGAAATTGAATAAGCCTTTTAACAAAAACTGTTTATTTATTCTTGTAACAAAATTTGACCTGTAAATTAAAACAGATCATCTTTATGTTCATATCTCCTGTGTTGTGTTTTATTTTGGTTAGTCGTCTTTTATTCTCCCAAGCAACCAAATGCTACGCGCCTCTCTCAGCTCCGTGAATGCAAAGAATTCATTTGGCAATGTGGCAGGCTCCAGTGAAATCATTTGATTTTTTTACGCCTGAAAACTTTGGATTCAGTCCAGTCTTCATTTGTTGGATTAAGCTTCTACACACAACCCCCTCAGTCACTGAATTAACAAACAATTATTCCAAGCCTCTCAATTTGCTCTGTAAAGGGTGTCGAGGATGTCCCTAAAGTCCCTTAGTGCCTCATGCTTTGCCTCCAAAGACTTTTACGGTCTTCCATTTCCTGGAAAAATGTAGGCAGAGACAAGGAACGAAACTGAATGTTCAGGCAGTTTTGAGAATCAATACTTAACCTTCACAAAAATAATTACTTCAAGTCACAAAAGAGTGGTTTTGTCTCTGTTACAGGAACCTTGAAATGGATTTTATTTTGGTGAAATGCTGCTTCAAACTAAGCAACATTAAGTGTAGTCACAACTTTCCTGCCGGTCTCACAGAGCATGTAAACCTGATTAAAACGTCTGGGGGGAAAGATCCTGTCTGCTGCTTGGTCAAAACACCCCTCACTGTTCCAAAGCTCTCTGAATCATGGTTGTATTACTAAGAAATCTTCCATATGCATGGCTTCAGTAAAATGGTGTCATGATCCCTCTTAATGCATGTTTTATTTCTGAAGTTCTTGCACACTTTGCTTTGTGGTTGGAGTGACACCAACACTTTGCCTACAGGCTGTTGCTCTAAACGAAGACGAGTTAATGAGATTGTTTTTCTTCTGGTGTAAGAAGCAGCAGTTAAGTCAGTAAGTCTATGGAATAAATTACTCCCTATTGTCTATTTTTAAGAAGACGTGGACAGCGTTTTGATTATTTTGTACATCAAGTAAGAACAATATGCAGCTGTAAAAAGTACATTTACTCATTAACTGAACTTAAGCACTTCACTTCACATGTGCACTTATGTGGAATATCAGACTTTTTGTATTTTATTGATTTTATATGATGTTTTTCATTCAACTGTGCAGCATTATTTTTTATAATTGTCATTTATACCTAGTGTTTTTATTGTTTTGTTTTTGTTCTTTTCATTTTTACCCAACATAAGAATTTCACACGATTGTACCTGTATGTTGGAGTGACAATACATTTCTTGAATCTTGAATCCACTTGAGTATTATGGTTTGACATTTCAGATGGAATTCCACTTCTAACTCCACTGTCTTTAGAGCAAGACTTCTACTTGTAACAGAATATTTTTTTCCAAGGAGATTTTCCTATTTTTACTTGAGTAAAGCATCATAATACTACTGACAGTATTCTATTCACCTTTACCTATCCTGTATGCAGCTTAACAGTCACCTAAAGGGCTCTTACTCCTTCTGGAATAACTTAGTGGATGTATCACGCCCCTTATTTAAATCCCTTCAGCTGTGTTAAAATCTATTTGTCAACACTTTTAACACTTCTTGCAGTCCCCTTTTCAAAAGGGTGGATGCTAATGTGATCCCTTTTATATGTCAAGGTAGGTAGATAGACTCTCTTTGCTATTAAATCACCACAGGAAGAGATTTAGATGTGACCTTTGCAGCAGAGACCTGAGACTGTAACAAGGCAGTTTCAGATCCAGGTCAAACTGGCCCACACACTCACAGCCCACTGCTCGTCATTTTAAAGCAATTTGGCTGGAATGTGTTTGACTCTATCAATTATTCCACAAAGAAGTAATAGCGGCAAAGCCTCTCATTTCTCTGGGGTGTAATGTTCTTGTTTCCACCTCTCTTAGCATGAAAGGCAGTAAGCCTGCTGCACAAGCCGGAGCAATCTCATTGGCTCAAGAATATATTGTGGTCTGGGTTGAACTTTTAATAAATGATGCAATCTGTGGGGTTCAAAACAAGTTCTGTGAGGGATGGAGCCCTTTCCTGGCAATTTCCATCAAGTTGTATTTTTTTCTCCTGTCAGCCTTTAGACAGATATTTCTTTTTCTGCCACCAGCCCCTAATGTAGCATGCAGGTCACCAAAACCCAGATGTAAAAAATGTCATATTTGACACTGTGAAGACTCTGGTTATCTGGGAACTCTTATGCAGCACTGTCTGATGTCAGTGTTATAGTTTCCTGCAACTTTTAAAGGGGTATGCTTTTATAACTTTTTTTGCTACTACGACAAGAAGATAGATACCATTCTTTCAACTGTGTGTGCAGTAATAAGTTAGACGGGAAGAGCTTGCCCCCCCGCTAATTAGCCTAGCTCAATTACTGGTAGTCGATGGGAAGAGCTAGCCTTCATCCTCTTGAAGTCATCGGACAAACTTTCCAACAACTCTAAACGGTCCTGTATGCTTGTTGTGACTTATTTACTTTGTTGTTTTTAGACACAGATGATCACTTTAAGTAATTTAAGGATCAAATAGACTGATTATTTGTCGCACCTCGGTTGCAGAAAGCTAAGAGAGATGAGGAAAGCTACTGAAGTACTTCTGCATTGATTTTAGTTTTAAACTGTTGCCCGCATGTAACAACAGACTGGCTGATTTAATGTTAGCTTACCTGTTATGAAATTGGCACTGCAAAATCGGGCATTTTTAATGTTGTTATCATTCCAATCATCCCTTCCAAGAGTTTTCAACCAAAAATGTCTGCCATTAGCATGAAAAGGAGTGTGATTTGATGGTATTGTGTGAAATATAGGGTCTTTTTGAGCTGATTTTGGCATCTCACTGCACAACATGACATATTTACCACAATCAGCTTTTCCTGCAACCGTCATGTGCAGTTGAAACCGCGTGACATTAGTGTGATGTCATCAGATAATCCACCTACATATTAAACCACATACCATATGCGCACCAGTGAAGAGCAGAAGAAGAAGTAGTACATAAAGTCTATATAAAGTGCTAATCTGAATCTAAAACATGGTGAATGTCACAACAAGCAAACAAGACCGTTTAGCGTTGTTGAAAAAATGATCTGATGACTTTAGGCAAGCTAGCACTTCCCATTAACTACAAGTATTTGAGCTAAGCTAACTAGCGGTGGGCGAGTCCTGCCTGTGTCTTCCTCCTTACTGCATGCACATTTGAAAGAATGGTATCCATCTTCTTGTCTGGAACTTGGAGGGAAGGAAATAAAATGTACAAGAAGTTGCCATACCCTTTTCATGCAATGCTAAAAAATTATTTAGTGTGTGGAAATAAGCCTGTGTTGCCTTATCAGTTAACTCGTTCTTTTCTGCTTGTAATGTTCAAATTTTCTCCAAAATTTAAAGCTGTTCACCCTCATTTAGTGCATTCCAAATATTTTTTAATTCATCTTTATAGGTAAAAAATTCTAACCATATTCTTACAATGACCATTCTTATCTTTACTGCAAACCACAGTGCATTTCTAAAATGAAGTCTTCTGCTGTGTTTCATTCAAGGACTGCAACGCTATTTACACAATCACAAGTTCAGTTGTTTTTATTTCTTCTCAGTGCAAAAGGAATGCTTTACAAATTTTAACAAAAAAAGAAGAATGAACTCAACCATTATTTGTAAGAAAATTGTACTGTTTCATCCTTGACAAGATGCAGCTAATTCACGGTTGATGCGTGGGATGGGACTCCGTATCAGTGGCACAAAAGCGGTTGTAGCATCATGTCTTGTGGGGGAGTTTTGATAACTTCCCTTGCGATCTATGAGAAAAAGAAGAGGAGGTGGGGTTAGTCACACTAACGTTATGGGAGCTGGGATGCAGTATTGCTTTTCCCCTCTCCTGCCAGCCTAAAAATTCAATAACAGTTTCGGGCAGAGAAAAAGCTACAAATGGTATCATATGGATCTCCCCAGAGAAGTAAGCCTGAAGACCTTTTTTTTTTTTTATCACATGTAATATCTGGAGCTGTTCCACTGAGAATAAAGTGATGAACTGGCAAGAATGATTAATGTGACTGAGAGCACCCACAGGACAAGGGCACATTTCTAGTTTTAAAACCATAAACCAATACAGTAAACGGAAATCTGTGTAAAAGCTCACTCAAACATCCATTGAGTTCGTAAAATCTCCCATTTATTGACTTTATTGTCTATCAAGAGAATTTACACTATCAGCACTAAAAAATCTCTCTCTCTCTCACACTCTCACACACACACTCAAACACTCAATCAAACACACACACACACACACACACACACACACACTCTTAGTGAGAGATTCTTATGTTCAGAGATCCTGACTCGGAAAGACCTGTACTGGATATTACGTATTACTGCCAAAGCAGATATTGATACAGAGAACAAGAAGATACCAATAACTGATCTATTGGCTGACATAATAAAATATATAATTTCATCTGAATTTGGCCGGACATACTTGTTACGAAGATAATGAAGACAGTATATTTAACATTTTAGCAAACTTCATTCCAAAAATCAGTGCACTGAACAGTAAACGCTTCATTTCTTAGTTAGTAAATAACAGACTGCCCTCTGCTGGACAAACTTCATAATTACACCATTTTAAATCACAAGTCCAGGCATTTTTTTCTGGCCAGTTTTAATATCAGTGCATACTGGAGAACATAAACACCGATACGATATACCAACCGATAATAACAACAAACCACAATATAGGTCAGACCAAAATTGGGCAACTGGACAAATATACTGACTAACGGCAATGGGCTCCACACATCAGCGGTTGGTTTGATGTAGCCAGTATTTTGGTCTATTTTTGACATTTTATTTTGCTAAACTTATAGTCCACTTCCACAAGTGTTAACCTGCAAGCTGCAAAAATGGGAACGGGCAACGTCTATGGTTTTCAAAATTACGATTGGAAAGGACTTGAGGAGAAGCAGCACTGAGCCAGCACAAAAGGTTGTTCACATTAATCCTGACAGGAAGTGTGTCCCCGGCTGTGGGAGCGTGCATGCATCCAGTAAAGGCGGGCCTACGTTGCTAAGATTGGATTTCACCCAGTTAAATTAAAAAAAACAACACTGATTGTTTAATTCATCATTTTTGATATAACTGTTGCATCAACGAAGTTGCAAAGTAACGTGGCTCATCTATCAAAATAAATGCTCATTCACCGGCAGACCGTCTGTGACCAGCAGAGCGGCTCGGCTCGCGCTGACGAGCTGAGAATTATAATAATTATAAGGGATGATTATATGCAAACAATTACGCAAGTCCAAAAACGGTTACAAAGTGACGCGCAGCATTTCGTATCCGTATTTTTCATGCACGAATCCATCCAGGCGTGCAGGGCTTGAAAAAAAGCTGTTACGTTACACGATTAGACACTCAGCGTACAGTATAAATAATGGTGACTACACACTGCACGTGCTGGGACACATCTGCGCGAATATATCAGCAATCACTGGTTGATGGGCTGACGGTGGTTGATTGGAAAATTAAAAACTATCCCCCAACCCTAATCCTGAGCATCCAAGATGTATAAAAAACAAATTCTTTACACTTTTAAGCGTTAGTTAAAATAACTCAAACAAGGAAGTGATCTAAAACTGCAGGAAATATCATGATGACTGGATGTTGGGTGTGTTGAAACCATAAAGCTTGAATATCTCCACTGTGTCAAAGGGATTCTAGGCAAAAATGTGATTGTCAAAAAAATCTTTAACAATGAAACAAATGTGTGAAATAAACACCTTCTAAGAGGGGGACAAGATGAACCTGATGCACGTCTGTTTCAACCAATAAAGTTCATCACAACCAGATGGAGGACAGTGTGAGCGAACAGGAAGTCAGCAAAGGCTCTTTCAGGAGAAATGGACAGGAACTCTCCTTTGTTCTGTGGGTTGATCTGGATACGAAGACACACTAAGAAAAAGAAAACAAATGACATTGAAGATTTTATTAGTTTTGAACACATCAGACACAAATAAAGCTTAATGGCATTATTCATTTTACTTACAAAAATTTTCATTTCTAGTTACTTTATATTTTTGTCAGTTGTAAGCTGAGCCAATAAAACATTACAAATGGGAAAACTTAAAAAGTTTTCTATTTAGAAATGTAAAACTTCAGCACAAATAGAGACAGAGTTTGGTTTTTGAGTTGCAATGAATTCTTAGCTTCTGTTGCTATGGTTACATTTTCATAGACTGGTGGCTCTGAATTTAAGAATAATGGTGCATCACTTTGAACCTGACAAAAGCTGGAAAACAGAGGAGCAACACTTGTGGTGGCATCTGTTGTGGTGTAATTATGTCTCATTTATTTTCTCTGTAGCTGGAGTTCAATGTCCAAACCTCTTTTTCAGCATGTGTTAATTTTGTTGACAAAAAAAAAGGACTTTTGTCATAGTTTTTGTCAATGTATTTTTATGATAAAGATTACTTTCTGATAACAAAAGCTATGAAAAAACTGATATTTCATCAGTGAATAAAAAAAAATAAAATAAACTGATTATTGCTCATTAAGGCAAAAGTAATTCTCTGCTGCCTGTTTTTCCGATGTGAGGAGTTGCTGCAATTCTGTATTTTCAATCACTTTAAAATGAATACAGCTGGATCAGCTTGGGCTCTGAGTAGATAGTTTTAAATTATTTTCTGACATTTTATGGTCAAATGAATACCAGCATAGATTAAACAGGCAGTTTAATGCAATCTTACCACCCGAACTTCTACATTTTAACCAGTTTACTGTTTGAGGAGTAGTTTACAAGTCATCCAATTATGCCAATATCAGCTCTGGGTAACAGGCAGAGATGTTCGTTACTATTTTTTCCTTCCTGATACCGATAACCAAACTTGCGTAGCAGCTGATACCGAGTACTCATCTGATACCAGCGCATAAAAGTAACAATTCCTTTAAAATGTAACATGTAATCATAATTTAGTAAAATAAAAATATTAAAATACAACATTATACCACAACAACTGAAAAACTTAAATCAAATTGCTTACACATCACCTTTTGTTCTGGTGGACGGAACGTTCCAGAGTAAAATATTATCAAATGTAGACAGTTTACTAGTCAAATCTCTCCATTCTTCTTTGCCTTGTTAGTAAATGACAGTGACAGTGCAGCACAACTTCCTGTGGACTGTTTCAGACCACCAAAGAAGAACTGATCAAATGTATTTAACATCAGTCAGAGCTAATTAAGCTAACTATATGGAGCTGGGCACCATTTGGTGGCTGATATGGTGACATGACATGGTGTCTGACTGGTGCACAGACTGGCATTTCATGGATACTGATACCAGCGTTTTCAGTGGTATCAGAGGCATTTTCTGATACTGGTAGCTGTACTGGAACAACTCTAGTAACTGGGATAATAACTGTCCTCAGCTGCAGAATGCCTGTGTCCCGCCCTTTTACTTCTGTAAACTTATGTACAAACTACTGTACAAATTTTTTTCAAAATAAGGTCCCATGGAGTTCACCGAAAGGGACGTGACTTAGCCACTCTGTGAGAATTCAATTTATTCACATATTAGGGGCCAGGCAGGGTCGCACGATTTACAACAAATACCTAATACCAATTACATGGACTGATACTGCAACTGCAATATAATTTTCAATATTAGGAGGTATGATCAATTTTTATAATATTGTCATTTTCACTGAAAAACATATTAAAGTGACTGTGGTGTGATTTTTGCATTGATCTGTACCAAACAAAGTTGTTATGATGCAAGCCAGGGTAACTCTGCAGCATCACAACATTTGAATTAAATTGTATTTTGTGTCACACAGTTCTTTGTTAAATATTGCATCCCCTGCGATTTAAAAACTGCAGTAGTCCACATTGCAGTTTTGCTTAAATTTGGATTAACTGCGCAGCCTTAGTACCAGATAAGCTTAGATTCCTGATTATTAGAGACACCTTTCATGCGTG
>JAQFJA010000004.1:4117833-4129794 GCA_029874485.1 Naso brachycentron
TATTATACTGTATTATATGTTATGAATCATATGATCTGAAGCATTTTTTGATTATTTAGTATGACAAGAACTAAGTTGACAAAACACAATTTGATTAAATACGAGCATAAATAAAAAATCTAGGTTAAACAGGCACTTTAGCAAAACTTATATTCACACAACTCAAGCCATGAAGGTCTTAGCTTATTTTAGCTTAGAGCTGCACCCATGCTCACAAATGGCTCAGACTTCCAGTGACTGACTGAAACCCTCAAACTGACTCATTAATTAAATAATTCACCGACAAGTCATACCAGCATTTGTGTGAATAAGTATTTAATGTTACCTGCGAGAATAAAGGAGCCAACACATGAGATGAATCCCGACAAAAAGCTGTTGAAAGGGAAGGTGCCGACGAGCAGACAGTACAGGAACTGCAGCGCTCCTGTCAGCAGGATGTACAGCAGATACGCGTCCACCACCTTCAGCTTGTTGGGGGTCGTGGTGGTGTACTCCTCCAGAAACCGAGAGATGACCGATATGACCGAGTTCGACATGATTTGGCCGTTAAATCTGCACAAAATGGTTCAACGGACGAGTTCTGCACGGGCCCTCTTCCTCAGTCGAATGAGTGACGTGTCCTCATTAACCGGAAGCGGCTTTGGTGTTACGACGTAAATCTTCCGGGTCGCTCGGAAGAAAGAGCACGGACCTTCGTGAGAAAAAGGATTGTTGGCGCCGCCCACCGCGCAGCAGAGATGAGTAAAACGTGTAAAGATGCCTCACTCTGACATTATTTCGAGACGGTTCTCAACGAGTTTCTTCTTTCTGAGAGGCCCCAGTGATTAATTTGTGACTCACAGAGTACCAGTTAGGTAAGCTTTTCTCCTGTTTTGAATTTTACCAATTAATAATCCACACAAAGCACTTAAAAATGTTCCGAAACACGCAGTAAAATCAATTTACCATACTTTGTTTTTTATTTTGCAGTTTGTGGCTTATAAATACTGTCACGGAAATGTACCTCTTGTCGAATTTACGTGAAGCAAATATTCGCTCTTTGTCAACTGATAACGTCTCTCAATATTGGATTCCAGATGCACTCGTCTCATTCGCTTCCTGTTCACGTTTGATGCATCTTCGTAATAGATGATCTTCGTGCTCGGTCAGCTGATTTCGGAATGTAGCTGCGCGTAACAAAACATTAGAAACTCACGGTGGCAAACATTAGAGTGATTCCAGAGCAGAAACAGAGGAGCGTGTTGTCAGCCTCCAGACCTGATTGTATTGAGTGTGGTCACCAGAATATGCCAACCAATGGATCCCGCTACAGTCACTGAACCGATTCAGAGCGATTTTGAGACAGAGTGAGTAACTTGGGTAACGTCAGTTAAAGGTTGTCGTTATGTAACTATCTTCAGCACACTGTTTTTCACCTTACATCACATTCTAGCTAAAGTTTTAAAACTGACTGTGCTGCTCACAGCTCTGTCATTGTACCTAAATCACAGCTAGACTGGTCACATGTAATTTATACATGATGTCACTCACATTTGGTGTGTTAAATCCACCTTTCACGATTCTTTAGACAGAGTTAAACTCTGTTATGGCGTGTTATAAATGTAGCCACCTAAATTTATATTTATATACCACAAAGTCTACTACAAGTAAGCTTTGTGTGTCAGGAGTTGCCAAAAGTGTAGACAAATCTGTTAAACTGACAGTATAATAGTCTTGTCACTGGTGCTCTGTGACTTCCTGCATCCGTAATGAGTGACTGTCTGGCTGATTATTAGTAACCACAACATTTGTTTCCTGTATGGTGATTAAATGAAATGATCTTGACCTGTCTGTCCTGACAACAGTTCTTTGTAAAAGTTGTCATTTCATCGGGAGAAGAGCAGCTGTGAGTGATACTCACAGGTGAGCCAGATGTCCAGGGTGACTCAGCAAATTTCACTTGCTGTTTGATCACAAAACAGGTAGAGGAGCCAGGTGGTGTACCTGGTGCGTACCTGTTGTGTTGAAGATGGAGGGGAAAATGTGAGACTGGTGTATCGCTGCCTTCCGTCAGAGAGGCAGTGGGGTAAACCCACCTGAGCCCAGGTTACCCATCTTTTCAGGTTTTACATCCTGAAACTGTAAAGGATTGTCACACCTTATTTTGTGAATTTAATCACTGTGTAGCATGTTGCTATAACATGTAACAGCAAACTGTACAGAATTTAAATGATGGTGTCTTCTAAGTAGTCCAGAGGTAATCATGATAAGTAATAACGATTACATCACTGCCGTGATCTCTGTGCTGACTTTGACTGACAGCATGATGGCCACGAAACGTGACACTCCTGGGTGTGTAGCACTAATGTGGAATGCAAATAGTGATAACGCTGACTCTTTCTCCTACTTTGGGCCAGTCACATTCGCATTGCATATTCAGTTTGTGTTTGGTACTTCATTTACTGTGCCCTGTCCCTTTCATTCCTTCTGTTTCACGCCTTTGTTTTTGTGTTTCTTCTCAGCACAAGTTCAGCCAGGAGCTGGTGGCCTTCCTGGCGTCCAACCTCCATGTCCCTTTTGAAGACCGCAGAGTCAAAGATTCTTGCTTGTAAGAATGATTTGACTTAAACTGGTAGATTATACAACCACTAGGAACTAATGCAAATGATGCGAAGCACTTGAATTTAGTCTTGTACGCTATATGGGTACTGAAAAAGTGCTGCAGTGCCAAAGTATTCAAAAAGGTACTATACTGCATTGAGGGAAATGTTTTTTTTATGTGAATGCCTTGCTATTAGAGCACAAGGCTGTCGGCGGTGACAATGCTGGAGTTAACGCTTTGTATAAAGGCAACGTTGGAACTCTATTTCCTTTGTAATAGATACCGGTATTATATTACATAACCTAGTCCTAGCTTGTGATGAGCTATATCTAATCAGTCTCATCTACATATTTTCTCAGAGGTTATAGTGTCTCAATCTAATAAGGGCTTCTGCTAGTATGACAAAAGTATCACCAGAATTTTTTTAACTTTTGTTATAAAAGTTTTTCTTTTTTAAAAAAAAAATTCAAATAAAGATTTAGTGATTCCCATTTTTTTGAACAAGTATGGAATATTATCAAACTTTCTATTAGTACCGGTATTGAAACAAAAACTTTTCTATTGTGGCAACACCACCTAATCATATTCCAAAGCTGCAACCTTTTAGCGACCTGTCTACCTTTGGAGAGACTAGACTTGATTTGTTTACTTATTTATTTATCTATTTATTTAAATAATACCAATTAAAAATAGATGGGTGAAAAAAGCTGCTGACCTTTTAGAAAATGTCTGTCTCTCCAGTCGAGCTTTTTTAAGGGTAATATGACACCGATTTGGCAACTGTTATGTCACTAGCAAAATTAGCATGAAACCTCACTGAGAGAACAATACTGTAATGTTTACTCCGCTTTATCTGGTCACAACAGGTATTCAGAGTGATTTATGGGCTCGGTTTGTGACATTAGCAAACCAGGATCGGATATGGACTCTGACCGTCACCAGTAAGGCGGCTCACAAACCTGCAGACCAAGGTACCACCCTCCTCTTTGTCTGTGCTTGTTTATCAGGATAAAAGGCCACAGTGCACATTAGTGAACAATGACATAACTTTTGTTTGTTTTGTCTGCCACCCTCTTTTTGTCCTCAAGCCCCAAAGACTCCCTTGGTGATGGTCCACGGGTTTGGAGGAGGGGTAGGCCTGTGGATCAGGAACCTGGAGCCGCTGAGTAGGTCACGGCCTGTTTATGCCTTTGACCTGCTGGGCTTTGGCAGGAGCTCCCGGCCCCACTTCTCCTCAGATGCCACCAAGGCAGAGGAGCAGTTTGTCGACTCCATTGAGCAGTGGAGAAAATCTGTTGGCCTGGAGAACATGATTCTGCTGGGACACAGTCTGGGAGGGTTCCTGGCTGCCTCCTACGCCCTCCACTACCCTTCTCGGTAATATTACTGATAGGAAGCCACGCTGAACATCAAATTAGCAGCTACAGAACAGAATACTTGCTGGCGGCAGTGATGTCGTTGTTTTTTTCTGATTAGTTTGGACTGTAGTTAAGTTATTCATTGTGAAAAGATGTTAGTGGAGACAGAGATTGAATTTAAATGGCAGAAGTTGCAGTAGGTAACTTCGGCTAACAAGGAAGCTAACGTTAGCTGTAGCATGAGACTCGTTGGGAAACAACTTTGCCATCTTGCATTTTTATTTCGTTTGTTGTCGCTCTCTCTTTTAAGTCCAGTTTGAACTGAGACGAAACAGATGCAGGGAAAGTTGCGGTGGAGTAAACTAGTTTGTCTCAGTCAGAGTGTAAACAGCTAATCAGCTCATACCGACGTCACCTGTCGCTAAGAAGTGCAGAGTGCACTAGCCAACCAGGACAGAGAGTACAGAGCATACATTTTTCTGTGAAACCCTCGTCCCGGTGGCAACGAAAATATCATGGTGATATTTTCAGGGCTTATTGGAGACCAATTTAGCAGCAAATGGTGTCATTTTTCAAACACGATTACACTGTTAAATCAGGTTATACATCATAATGACAAAGTTGAGCTAAAAAAGTTGTCTCGTTTTAAAAGGGTCTTGTTGAATGTTAACCTGACAGAAGAAAGTTACAAGTTGGAATGTTTTTTTGTTGAGTTAACGTCAGTAATCTAATTCTGTCGTGCTGCTGTTTTGCAGCAACATTAATATCTGACAAAATTATTTTTTACAGACTTTTTAAATTTATTTTTATGTAAAAAAATCAATTTTGCATTCATTTTATTAGCTTGAAATAAATTTGGCCAGTCAGAAAAATTCATGCCAGTCAGATAGGATTATTTTCTTCCGCCTTCGTGCAAATCCTTATTCATTCATGATGTGGATGTTCGTTATTTAATACGTAATAAGTGCCAGCAACATAATTAATATGCCATGCTCTGAAAGAAATAGTTTGGCGTTTTGGGAAATACGCGTATTTACTTTCTTGGCAAGACCTTGACACCACTCTCATGTTTGTTTGGTAAATATGGAGCTATCGCCGGCAGCCAATGAGCTTCGCTTTGCACAAAGACAGGAAACACCCAGGTACATAGGCCAGGTACAGTCACTCTTAGGAATCTCCACAGCTGGTTGCCTGGCAACTTGACTGTGACCACCAGTTTTCAAGAAATGGCGTTCCATATCCTCCATAAAAGCAAAAAATTTTTCCACTTTTGATATGGATTTAAAAACATAATAAGTGTCAATGAGCGAGCTTTTGAGGTGCTGTTAGAAAAATTCAGTTACTTTTTGACTGAGCCCGACTAGCTTTCTCCCCTTAGCTAAGCTAACTGTCTGCCGGCAGTAGCTTTATTCAGCAGTACAGATATGAGAGTTGTATCAGTTTCTCATGTTTTCTCTGCAAGAAGGCAAAAAGGCATTTTTTTCAAAGAGAGGTAATATTACATAAACAGTTTGTTTACACTTAGTTGGTGAGAAACACGACTCCAACAAATGCTAATGTTTTTCTGTGTCTGTTGGATGTGAACGTATGCAGCTGTTGGCAAATGTGTTAAACAAACCTACTTAGGAAGGGGAGAACGTGTCAGTTGTTAAAAGCTTTTTTTTTAATAAAACTTAGAAAAAGGCGCATATCTATTCTACTCTATAAGTTTATTATATGTGTGATAAAATACCAGATATGATCATGTTGAATTGTCTGGTTTGCCTCTTCAAACAGTACCTTCATACTGTCTGTTTAACTCATCTGGCAAGCAGAAAATCTTGAGTGAGAAATTGCCGGTATGGCCACTATATGAAACTTAGAAAATTCCTGTCATCGGCGCCTCCTAGTGGCAGAATTTGGCAAAACAGCAATACGCCTTCTGCTGTTTAAAAGCTGATAACAAACAACATGGAGTTAAAAAGGTATTAAAATGTATTTTGTTCTCCACTTGCAGAGTGTCACATCTTATCCTGGTTGACCCCTGGGGTTTCCCTGAGCGAGCCCAGATACAGACCCAAGACAGCCAAGGTCAGGGGACAGAGTCAGGTGGTCAGGGGGCAAAGAGACCCATTCCAGGCTGGGTAAAAGCTATTGCGGCAGTGGTTTCCCTCTTCAACCCGCTGGCTGTTATCAGAGCAGCAGGCCCGTGTGGTGAGATATATTACTGTTTGTCTAAAGGTGCACTGTGCTACATTCTCCTCCTCGCATTCCTCTTACAGTATGCCATTGATTCAGGTCCAGGCCTGGTGAACAGATTCCGTTCTGATTTCAAAGTTAAATTCCAAGATCTGTTTGATGACGACACCATGACGCAGTATATCTACCACTGTAATGCACAAACCCCGAGGTAAGCCAGCACAAACATCATTTTCTCATATTTTTAGTAACAGGACATACAGGAATGTCTGCAGAAAGCTGACAAATCTCCTTCCACCTTTTCCATTTCCTCTTTTCCTCCCAGTGGGGAGGTGGGTTTCCGGGCCATGTCAGAGTCTCTGGGCTGGGCTAAGAGGCCAATACTGCCGCGGATTCACCTGCTGCCTCCATCCATGCCCGTCACCATGCTGTATGGAGCCCAATCCTGGATGGATAGCTCGTCTGGACACAGCGTGGTGGAGATCAGGGGCCAGACCCACACCAAAGTACTGGTGAGTAGAAATGCAGCAAACATACAGAGTCATGAGGGAAACATTATCCAATTATGAGTCTAAAAAATGCAGGTCAGCTTTCAATTAGTGTCATTTTAATTCAGTTTAGCTTATTTTTTTCCACAGTAGAGAGATTTGATGGTGTAATGTATAATGGTTGACAGTTTTTGTGAAATTTCTTTCCTCATCTGTTTCACTGTGCAGCTGATAAACAACGCCTCTCACCACGTGTATGCAGACCAACCGGACGAGTTCAACAGAGTGGTGAAAATCATCTGTAACTCTGTTGACTGACAGTTTGTGCATGTTGGTGTGTGAAAAGACAGAAAGTAAACAGACAATTCATGTGGTGGTTTTATCCCTGAAACCTCTGCATGTGAAGCATGCTGGTGGGTTTTGTGTTGGGGCGTACGTAGACTTCATTTAGCTCAACATGCGTTTGAATGTAATTTCTTATTAATGACATTATCAATATTACTGTAGTCCACTTCACGTATTATTTGTAAGCTGATTTTCTTATTTTGTAGTTATTAAATGATTTATTTATAACATATGATTGAATTTATTTGTGTCCCTGCAGAGTGTCAATGAAACCACTTCAATCAGTGCTAAATTATATTGCCCATTGCTACAGTTGTAACTCTTACTGAAAAACGCCACCGGATGCCATGGATTTATATGTTAAGGAACAACTACGTAACTACTGATTCATACTTTTACATGTGCCTGTCATGAAGTACTGTATGTTTTTTCTTCTTTGATTTCAGCCTTTCTCTTGTATCTTTCCCTCAGTATCAAACAGATGATTGTATTCTATATTTTGGAAACAATAAAACCTTATTGGACAAATTTACTTCCTTCAGGTTTGCTACTGTAAAAATCCATGTGATGCACTTTGTGGCTTAACCAGTAGATGCCAGTAACGAGTGTAATTAGATTTACTGTGTTCTTCACGCTTCTGTCAGCAGTAAAACTGATCCTGTCTTGATCCGCTAGTAATGTTCAAACATTTTAATATTACAACATGTGATGTGGAGCTAATTCAATTGAAATAAGGTTTCATATTTTCTAAGATGGTCTCATGTCACCTAAATGTCGGGGAATAAAAGGTCCAGTTTTTCCTCTGAAAGGTAGATATGATACAAAATGGGGTAACTTTACTTAAAGCATTATGATATTGCATTATGAACATACTTATTCGCCCATATTTTGCCCATAGTGTTGTTTAATCATACTTAGAAAGGGCAAGGTTAACCCTTCATAGAAATGCAGGTTTCTATATAGGCTTCATTGAAAGTGTTACCCAAAACAGAAACACTGGTAAAGCATATATTGAACTTATACCTAAGCATAGTGCTTGTAGAGTAAATATACTTGATAACATTTCGCCGCTGTTACCTGTGCCTTAGTTCATTTTGTTTTACCCTATCACGGTGTCAGTGATTGAAGAAATATTCACATCTTTTATTTTAATAAATGCAGCAATGCTAAAATCTAAAGATAAAAAGTAATAAACTGTACAGGTGTGTTTTCATCAAAAATGAGTTATTAAAAGGAAAAACACTCCTTTGGTAGTAGAATTGATGTGTCACCTGCATTAAGGTGCGCAGTAGAAATGAGTTATTACACAGAAATTTATTGCTCATGCAACACATGAAAAGATGGGAAGACTGCAGAAATGGAAAAATACAAGTAACCACTTGCTTCCACTCCGATCCCTGAATTACGTCATGATTCTAACCTCTCTCCGCTGTCCTGTAAAGACTTGTCGAATGATGTGTGGAAGCAGAAAAAAAACTCAGGAGGCAGATCATCATGACAGTGTAAGTTTTATAACCAATGTAGCACATACAAAAAATAAGATAATGTAGATAAATAGTGTAATGTTATGAAAACAGTTTCCTTCACATTGTACTTTGAGTGCTTTTACAGTGAGTGAATTAAGGCCACTGTGGTCTCTATTCTGATTGTTGCTGGAATTCACAGCAGTAACGAGTCCATTATTGCAGGTAAGTTGCAATATACTGATACTGTAAAGCTCACATTAGAGTTGTTATAAACAAGAAATACAGAACAATATCTGGTACAATTCTTCCAAAGGGAACAGTGAGTGTTGCACTCAGTTTTATGTGTGGTAATTTGTTGGTTTTCAAAATAAAGCAGTTTGTGTGTCAAGTGTATCTAGAGATGCATCAACTCACTATTACAGTTCTGATCTGGACACCTAAATTTAAAGATGCAGTAGATAACTTCTGCAAACGAGCTAGCAAGCTAATGTTAGCTGTAGCATGAGACTCATTGGGAAGCAAATCCGCTGCAGCCGTTGGTCTCCTGCAGCGAATGGAGTCATTTTTCAACCACTATTACGCTGTTTGATCAGGTTATACATCATAATAACAAAGTTAAGCCAAAAAAAGTGGTCTAGTTTCACTTTAAATAGATAAGAGCGGCCCCAACTCTAGTTCCAAATCTGAAGTTCTTATTTGAATCTCATTAATTGGTAGAGGAAATGATTTTTCAACAATAAATTTTAAATTATTAGCATGTGCCAATTTGGACATTATTACCTCAAAGACACACAGCACCCCCCCCTTAACTTAAGCCACGTGAGGTTCATTTTATCTGACAATACTTTTCACCTACTTCTCAGCTGATGACAAAGTAAGTGAATCACACACACACAGTATTTACATCACCATCAAAAGATCATGACCCCACCCACTGCACTTGCATCATTTGTTCAGTGTCTTAAAATGTACTCGTGTAAGAACGGTCAATGTAATACGACAGTTATATAACTTCAACATACAAATGCTTGTTACTGAGAGCACTTCATTCCTTGTGTAATTGCTCCACCACTGTTTAAATGCATGGCAGAAGGGTGAATTTATATTATTTCAAGTTAATAATACTGATAACGATACAATTGTTAATTGTATATTCATGGTTTAAAAAATATCTGTAGTACAAAACAATGTAACTGTTATAATATTTTATAATGTAAAGGTGATATGAGAGACGCAGGACAGGTGCTAGCTCCTGCTCACTGCTCAAGAACAACGATGTCCGCCACTCCGTGCACTTGTGTGAGCTGTTTACAGTCAAGGGAAGCCACCAGCTTCCTGGGTCCGGGCTGGGTGGGGATGAAGTGCTCCGTCAATGTCACTGTGGAGTGAGCCCCGACGTCACTGAGAGGGAAAAGAGGAGTGGGTTGTTAGTGTGGGTGTGCGAGAGTGGGTGGAAGATGAGGGAGAAAAAAGGTGGAAATGTGTCATTTTCTTACCCAACAACCACTTCATGACCCTTCTGCAGCCCCAGGCCCTCCACTCTGAACAGCACTCCCTTCAGTGTGCGTGGCAGTGGGTTGGTAAAGGTGATCTTTGCTGCCATCTCCTTACCAACAACAGCTTCTCCCACAGGCTGCCAGATTGAAGGTCAAAATGAGTCAAAAGAGGCAAACAAAATCTCCCTCTCTCACTATAGACTGAATACTGTTAAAGGGATATTTCTGGATTTTTGACACAGGGCCTCATTTTTGACCTCTCCTGTCCTGTTCCTATTATTAGAGACCATTTTCAGTTCATTTTATGCAGTACAGAGTTTGCAGGGCTTGCCCTTTTTGCCGCGGATGCTAATGCTAATGCAAGTCAATGGACCCTGTGGAAAGCCAATAGCAGCCACTACGAAACTCTAATTAAACACTCCAAAGTGCACCTAAAGCAAGTCTAAAATCATGACAGTGTTCAGCAGGTCAAAATAAAGCTGAATTTCTTCAATTTGTGTCTCTGGTTAGTGTAAACAGCGACAGGAAGCTGCCAAACTATTTACTTCCTGTGGCTACTCGACCACAAGTTCAAGGAATTCAGCTGTATTTTTACTTCAAAATTATTTCATAAAGACTCAAATTCATCCTAACAGACTGTCGTCACATCAGACTTGTTTTGGGGGCACTCCGATTAAACAATCGGAGGTTTGTAGTGGCTACTGTTAGTTTGCTACTGGGTCCATTAACTTGCATTAGCATTAGCATCCACGGAGAAACAGTGAGCCATCCAAACTCAGTACTGCATCAAATGAGCTGAAAAAAAACCCTCTAAAAATAGGAGTAGGACTAGAAATTGTCGAGCAATCAAAAACCTACCGTGATGCTGAGATCCGGTGTGCGGAGCCTGAAAGTAGTCTGGTTGGCTAACACTTGCTGGGTCTCACTGACTCTTCCTGACAGGGTCAGCATCAGAGCTGCCTGATCCACCAGCTGGTTTTGGTACTGCTGGTAGGGCAGCACCCACTCGATGGTCTTTTCTGTGTAAAGAGATTCAGAGGAGGGGTTGGACTCAGTATTCAGTATTTGACTTTGCATAGGTTTTGTTTTCTTCCTTTATTGATAGTTATTAGCAAAGCATACAGGCTGGACAAAGCTGCCTAACATTTTATAACTTGTTTGTTTAATCAAAGTAAAGTCCTAAGTGTGAAAAAGTTGCCTTTATGTGGGACGTTACTGTGTGCAGCAAGCAGTATTAGGATTAGAATTACTATAATTACACTGAATAATTTAAAGCTGCAGTTGGTAACCTTTGCTATCAAGCTAACGTTAGGTGTAGCATGAGACTCGTTGGGTAGCAACTCCGCTGCAGCCTCCCTTCCCTGTTTTTCACATGTTCCCTGTGGACAGATGTTATGTTTTCTTACTTTGTCACTTGTGAAACAGGCCAAATTTGCCCTGGTTGTGGGTATTGTTATGGTTGTCTCAGGAAGAGCGTCATTCATTTGTGAGTAGGATTTATCTTATTTGTTTTGTTTAAAAGCAATAAAGCAATTGTCGTGAATAAAACATGACAAGTTTTGCATTTGTGTGTATATATATAGATATATACATAAAAATATTTAATCGCAATTAACTGCATGATTTCCATAGTTAACTTATGATTAATCACAAATCAATCGCATCTTTTTAATATGTCAGTTCTAAATATACCTTTAAGGGATATTTTTTCTAGTTTTCAATACGCTTACCAACATGAGAGCAGAAAGATATACTTGCTTTATGCAAATGTATGTTTATTATTATTGCAACAATCCAAGTCAGCGTAAAATACTGTGATATATATTTGATTGAGCACTCTATGCTCAGAAACCTTTAGTAGCTTATATGCAAATTAGCCGTGTGCTTTTTATACGAATCAGCCATGCGCTGCATGATGACTGCTGACAGAAACACTGAAATGCTTGTCAGAGATCATCATTATTGGATGGGAATATTAAGGATGTTGGTGAGCAAACAAACTAATAAAATTATTTAGCTTGCTAACTGTTGTGTCGGTGAAGATGAACC
>JAQFJA010000004.1:4165646-4177614 GCA_029874485.1 Naso brachycentron
TTGTGCCTTTTGATGTAAAGACCAACTCAACCACTAGAGGGCTCTGGTGTCACATTTATTCCCGGAGTCCTGTTTGGTGGTGCTCCAGGTCTTCAGATGAGAAGAACAACACCACCTCAAATGTGTGAACATGAAGTCACCAGAAAACTGAAACACTGAACCACACAGAGCTGACAGTCTGTTACGCAACCTTTTCTTGAGTTTGTTATTGCTAAATAATCATAAAACAAACTAATACAACTAATGCATGTATGCATACACATACCAAACATGTTAATAGTAGTTTTAGTACATTCCAGACCAGGGAAAAATCATCAGTCTAAAGTAGGTGTGGTCTTTTGTTATCCTGAAGGTCGTGTTTTTGGAAAAATAACCAAAAAAAAAAAACTGTTCTGTGGCTTCCTGCCTGACTTCTCTTTGCCTCCAGCAGAGAAAACAGTCAAAACCACTGTTT
Source organism: Naso brachycentron (assembly GCA_029874485.1). NCBI lineage: Eukaryota > Metazoa > Chordata > Actinopteri > Acanthuriformes > Acanthuridae > Naso > Naso brachycentron. Next base: position 4,166,101 of record JAQFJA010000004.1, read on the forward strand.
CATTCTGAGGCTTGGATAAGTTTTTACAGATCAAACAATTAATAATTAAGAAAATAACCTACAAATCACTCCATAAAAATAATCATTATTTGCAGAAAGGACATAGATTGTTAGATATATAATGTAAACTAGTTTGCATCTGTTGAGAAGAGTTTACAGCATAATGTTAAGGATCTTTATGTGTCTGGTGTAGTTCAGACTCTGGCAGATAATACAATATGCATGCAGGCATTCATATATTCATCTGAATATATTAAAGCAGTTTTAGTACATCCCAAACCAGGAAAAAAACCTCAGCCTACAGCAGGTGTGGTCTCCAGCTACCCCTGAAGTCCTGCTTTCGAAAAAAACAACCCAAAAAAATTGTTGTGTGCCTCAGCTGTGAGCTCCTTTCTGTCGCAGTCCTGTTGGACACACATAGCTCAGTCATTGATCACATATTGATGTAAAGAAAGAAGGCAGATGAGAAGCCACGCTGGAGGTCAACATGTTATTAGTGTGGACCAACAACAAAGGCCGCTGTACTGGCAGGTCATAAATACACTGCAATCCATTCTGACAGTTTAATCTGACACCAGGGTCAACATGCAGTTTGCATTGGTAGACATGCTGACCGTGTCCCTATATGTCAAGGACAGACCTCATAGCAAACCAACAGTCCACCGCTAGAGCCTTTCTTTACACGTTTGAACGAAGACATTCATTCACATTTAATCCTGAGCTCTTAATGCGTAATAGTCAGGGTTATTGAGTGAGGAAATAAAATAGAAACCATTCTCCGTAATTCAGTCCAACTTTATTCTTAAAATGAATAATTCCTTTATAACCAGTGAGGTGCTGATTCAAATGTATGGTATTTATGAGGCCGTGGGTTTGAGTGTTTTTCCTCTTTTGTTGTGTTACAGGTCATTTCCAATAATTTTAACCTACATGTAAATTGACTGGAGAAAATGTATAAACAGTATAGAAAGTTAAGTACAACACATTATCTCATTAATGCATATTCCGCATTGCATTCAGTTACATCATTAAAGTGTTTCTATTTTTCTGGCCACTCTGTGTACAGAGATATGTCCGCTCAACCCATCAAAGCACAACAGAACCTTAAAAAGCAATGTGAAACAGCTTCTGCCGTCAAAGAAAATGTAAAGGATTGGTTCACTTAAATCAGAACGAGAAACATTTTCTTCTGAAGCGTCGAACTTCTTTTGCAGTGACGCTTTGAACAACCCAACATGATTACGCTGAGTGAAGTTTGCAGTGATCAAAGCAAGTAAAATATAACCTTTGAAAACTCCACATCAAAGCGTCTGTCCCGCTAACTCACCACAAACCACTGATGACGGCCCATTGTATTGATGCCGTCCAGAAGACAGTAACGTTTGGTCAATTATGCACCAAAGGATATTTGCTAAGACTTCATAATGAGAGTTCAGCTCACATGCTCAATGCATAAATAATGATTCATGATGATTTCATGCAGTGTGTATCATGAAGTCCTGCTGCGCTCCATTAACAAATGAACAAGTCACTTTGAGTTTATGTGATTAGTTAAAGCTTGACATAAATTAATGATTTGCAGTTGATTCATACATTAACTATTATTCCATCAAATGAATTATAATCCAGTTACAGAGGAAGATTCATTTGAGAGCCGTGCATGTGATCAGCCTCTCTGACAGAACAGATCGGTGCTTGTTTACATAGAAATATATGGCTTTTTAAATCGACTGGTGGTCAGATTGGCCCGACAGTCGACAGAGATCTTTTATGGTTATGTAGATAAGTTGCTGTTGATGTAAGTGTAAACATTTCTGTCCGTTTGTCACTCATTTGTTTTTCATTCAGTGTTGTATAAATGAATGTATGAAGTCACTGTGATCATTAATTGATGATGCACTGAGCCAGTCACGTGAACTCATCGTGACTTGATCATTTCTTAAATCATGATCCACGATGATGAACACGCAATGCGTTCATTCATGCACCGAATCTGCATGATACATCAGTTATGCATTTCTAAGTAGTTACATGTGATTTATACTCACATATTATAACATGTTACCAGATATTTTATAGTCTGAATGTCACATTGTCTTAAAAATAAGCGTATTCATGCGCATAAAAAAATGAAATGACCTTTTCACACAGTTCTGATGTTGCATTCTTCAGCTGTCCCATTGCATAGCATGCCAAGCGATGAGTAGGCAAGCGTATAGCACGACTGTGCACGCCCAGTGTTACAGCTCGGTATTCACACCAAGCACCTGACAGTCTGTTCTCAAACCACGCCGAGACTTACACTGAGCCCGCTGGCTCAAAACGTGCGGTTGTGCAGGTGACTAGAGAAAAATACTGTAATACTTTCCAATCTCAGTACATTTACTCTTTGTTAATTAAATCTCTGTGGTTTGGAGTTTAATTTCTCTCTCACCTTCAATACTACTTGAATTTCTCTCTGTAAATATTCAGCTAGAGCAAGAAATGGTTAGCTGCTTCACATTCAGAATAAAAGTAGAGGAAACAGCTACTCAGGTCACTCTGAAAGGGAACAAAATCCATCTACCAGCACCTCTAATAATAATTTAATATTAATATTATAGTCCCTTGTTGACACTGCTCAAGTTATCATTAATATTTAGTTGCATGTCAACAGTGTGTCAGTTGATATTCAATAACGCTCTTTTAACAGAGAAGTAACATGCATTCAACTAACTGCCAGTTGACTATAAGCTTCATTTCAAGTCTACAGATTTAAGAAAGTCGAGCTGAAGAATCAGACAACATATAACCACAAAACACTTCACCTCAGTACAAAACGCCCCCTGATGTCTTTTCCCAACCCTAACCGAGCAGTTTTGGTGCCTAAACTGAAACATTTCATTTCATATAAATTGTTAATATGCGTGTCACATATAATTCCTGCATGAATGTGTTCTGTTAATAAGTTACAGACTTTCTACTGTTATGAACTGTTTTCACTTTATGTGGACAGTCCTAACACACGTCTACTAATGCTTAGTGACAAATGTGTACTAATCATCTGTTAATAGTCAACTATAGATTTATATCATGCTGTTGATCATATGTCAACATCATACTGTTGAGTTTTAACTAACAATAGTTGACAGTCAACTAAGAAGGTGTTGACTCTATGTATAAATAGTTAGTTGCATATTATTTAATAATTTGTTGCAACAAAACATACTGACAGTCAACAGACACTTTTGTTAAATATTAACTGACACATTCTTGATATGTGACTGAATTTCTACTGATAACTCGTAGAGTATCAACGATCTAAATGAAATGTGACCGCAATATTTTTTAATATGTATAAAAAATGTATACACAACACATTGCAGTACGAGTTGAGTTGTTACGTGTCAGACTAAATCTTGGCCAAGCACAAGGACCTGTGGCCTCAAGTCAACATAGTGTCATGTTTTCAAAATTATCACGTTAGATCCAGTCAGTGTTTTGTTAAATTTCAGCAGAGTGGATGATCCAAACCTTTACCCATCTTAATATTGACCCTAAACCTGACCAGATAGTAAAAACTCTCTAAAATAGGTCTGGAATGTATTTTTGCAGAACTGAATAATCTTGGAAATATTATAGTAATGCTACAAGCAGCAGTGTCTCTGTGATTCTCTTGCTTTTCTGCAACAACACATCAGTTTGATCGTCACTCTATAGAGGCTGCATTATAGAACAAAAGTGAGCTTTTACAGTGTGCTTCAGGGATATTACAGATCCAAGATGAAACTAACAGAAGGGCGGGACTGAGAGAAAGAGGCACCATCACAAATCCTTCTGCTACTTCAGCACCACGGACAGCGCCATGAATTTATCAATACACAGCACTGATATTCACAGCCATGTTCAGAAATATTGATTCTAACTGCAGAAGGCTTCATCAGATAAAGAATCAGGCAGACTAATTTGATATATTCAACAGCTCCTCTGCTGCTGCTCTCTCTCTGCTGCAAAGAGATGGAGGAGGGGGCACGGCAGGTGAACAAGGGGGATCGGAAAATCAGCCATTATTCACGACATAACTTTATTTTAATATGCTCATACAATATATGTGTCACCTTTGTGTCATTCTTATATATTCATATATTGGTCACAGTGTTTTTGTTCACAGAATATCTTTGCACACAAAGGCCTTTTCATTTCAGTTCACTCTGTAACGTAGGGCACCAACTAATTAACAGTATTTCTTAGAAGAGATCTCCTGTTAGCAGGGAGTTTTTCTCCCAGCCAAAAATGCAAGTTTCTCAATGCTGGAGGTCTCAGCGTCTCAGATAAAGGACAGTCATCATTATTTTAGCAGATGCTTTCATTTTTCTCCTCCGCTCATAAAACAGCGTCTTATCTAAAAAACTGTGCTCAGATTTTGTGCACACGCTCTGTGTGGAGGCTCTGAACCCTTTGGCCAGAGAATCATCAATCCTCTGAACACTCGGATTATAATTTCCGTTTCTTTACAAAATCATCACAAAGACAATGTTTTGTGCAAGATTATCTGTTATTAATTTCTCTGAAAATTTCACGACAGTGCATTTGGTCATTTTGCTAACAACGGGGTAGCACCGCCCCTCATACCGCCTGCTGGTCTTATCCTTCACATGACGACTCCAAGTCTGTGTCTGGAGTCACTCCAGTGTTCTCTCATTCATTACTAAACTCTAATGTGTCAAAGCCATTCAGAAGTTTACTTTGTCACTAATTTAATATAAATTCATCTTCAAAACTGACATTTTAAGTTGTTGGATTATTAGCAGAGAGTTGTGTACATGCTGTGGACACACAGACTTTGTTCCATTGTGATGTTTTTAAGGACAGAATTTGGGCACTGAGATAAATTAGCAGACAGTAAATGTATTGCACTATGTTTTCCAACAGAGGAAACAGTCACGACCACTGTTTCATGTTGAGCCGTGGATAATTGTGTTGAGCACGCTTCCCTTTCTTCTTCTTCTTCTTCTTTTTAAATTAAAAAGTTAATAATTACTTGAAAATAACCTGCAGATTAATCCATAAAAATAATTATTATTTGTAGAAACTGCATAGCTCACTCATACACACACACACACACACACACACACATATATATAGATAGATATAGATATAGATATTTAAAATATAAACTAACTTACTTTGACTTGTGGATTGTTTAGTATTTTTACTGTACCAGAGGATCTCTGTCTGTCTGGTGCAGTTTGGACTCTAAACACTTGTTTTACTCGACACATTGTACTTCATCCAACGCATTCCCCATTATATCCATGTAAGCTATAGATCAATTCTCATCTCATGACGCCATCATGTTATGGTTTGCCATATTTTACAAAACACGTGGTTCGCTCTCACCTCTTGACCCAGGATTATTCCCCAGAACGTAGCAAGTGCTGCATGAGGCGTTTGGCCTGTTATGACTTTGTTTTGTGCCTTTTCTTTAACCCGTTATTACGATCACTTGGCCTGATGTTTCTCTGTGGGCTTCCTGCTCTGACCAGAGCAGTTTTAATTACACACGCTTCATTCTTAGGGTGATATTAAAGCGAGGCTGGTTCTCGCTCATTCTCGCTGCCTTTTGTTGTTTGGTTATTATAGCTCTGTGCATGTATAATCAGCTCTGTGCACTCGGGAGACAAAGCAAAAGGAACAATGACCTTTGGGGTACAATGAGCCATTGGTCCTTGAAAACAAATCGCATGCATTCCCCGAGGAGTCAGCTATGCTTCCTTCAATGCGGCTCAATGTCTGACCACAGCAGTGTCTGGCCATCGCTGCAGCCTCCACGTGCCCGGACTATCCTCAGATACACTTTGCATACAATTCCCAATTTCACCTCTTAGCTACCATGCGTACACCCACACTTTAGGAAAATATGCATCTCATTAGTTATGCAGAGCGCTCACTGAAAATAGTCTTCCTTTGGTGCAAAGTGTGGAGTAAGTTCGACAGGCTTTCACTGGCACGCAGTAGGTGGTTTTCGTCTTTTAAGCTCCTTCTGTCTTCCCTGCTCTCGAGAAGTATTCTTTAGTCCAAAAAGCACAGTGAATGCCTACAGAATGAGTCAGCGACAGAGAAAACAGAGACAGGGAGGATTTCTGTCACGATTTGAGAGACTGATAGGGTGTCATAAAAAGAAACTATCACATTGTCCTCGTTTTCCTCTCCATTTCCTGCGGGCTTCTGTGCAGCTGTCAAATGCATGCTATTATCTGACAGTTATCTGACCTGTTTAGTGTGATAAAAATCCTTTATGTTTCATTCCTGGTTCTGCGGGAGATAATGTACAAAATCCAGGCGGTCTCTGTTTGAAGAATTCACCTTATCTGTGCGTTTATCACCGCCTGTGTCTTTTTCACCTGCTGGGGAGAAAAAGGCAAAACAAACGAAAAACCTCTTTCTGAAAATCAACATAAATATAGGACATTTGAGATGCCAAAGGACTCCAGGACTCATCGTCTCCTTGACAACAGTCTCCAAGCAACCATTACTCCTCAAAGCATTTCGCCAACCCCGTCTCTCTTGCTCTCTCTCTCTCTCCTCAACCCCTCTGTCTCTTTGCCAGTTTGCCTTCCTCTCAAGTGTCCTCCTATTTATCCACTCCAGATAGTTACTGTACCAGCATCACAAGCTGAGAGCCATCTGATGTGATCTCATGTGATTGGCTGAAGGAAACTGTGCTCTTGGTCTTCAGCACTTCTCTGCACCTGCTTTAACTCGGGTGGAGCGTAGAGAGAGAGCAGTGCTTTCTTTGTTATTTGTGCCATTATTCTTTGGATACTTTAGCCATTGAGCTAATCAAATATTAGTGAAGTTACCCTTTGAGTGATGGGGAATCAAACCCCAAATCCTAGTAAATCATTAGCAGTGGTGCTCAATGCTAAATCACAGTGTTGAGTAAAAGTAGACAGCTGTAAGAAGGATTGATTTCTACTACTTTTTGAATCCTACTTCATCCAGACGTGTTGTTTTAGGGATCATCGATCCATAAATCATCCATGTGACTGATGTAGCCGACTTTGATCTTTGAACCATTTCTGCTAACCACTGCATAGTTATTTTTAGCCGCAGACAGTCTCCTGTGGGTCATGGATTCTGCCCGTAGAGGGATGGAAAGTAAAGTAACACAGATCAAAACAATGTTTGGGTTTCAGATCAGACTGCACGGAAAATATGACTAAAAATGAATATGAGGTAAAACTGCAGCATTAAGACTGTGGTCGCTTCCGTTTAGCTTCAGAAGGGCCAGACAGATGATGTCATGAAGTCAGCTCACCCAAAACTACAGAAATATTTTCTCACTTACCTTTAGTGGTATTTAGACGTGCTGATAGTTTGGCTTGTATCTGCCTATAACTTTTTTTTTTCATCACTGTAGCTACTTCCTCTCTACAAAGCTCCTCACAGAATCCTCAGTGGATTATTCAGAGCAGCGGCTCCTACATGCTCGATGTTATTCTCCCAGTTCAGGCTCCCTGATGCAAACACTGATGTCAGTCTGACAAGGTAATGATATAGTAAGTCACAAATATCACTGGATTTTTATTTAGTTTTAGCTTGCAAGATATGATTAGAGTCTTGGTAGTTTCTGATTGAATCTTCCTAAACTGAGTCCTAACAGCCTTGTGGCATCACAATAGCAGAATTAGCAGAAGTTTTGACTTATTAATGAAGAAAAAGCACAAAGTTGGAGAAAAAAGAACTATTAAAAAACAACTCAAAATGTCTGTTGTGAAAAAGGTCTGCTGAACTGAGCGGTGATCCCCACCTGCCTCGCCTGCTTGTCACTACTTGTGATGGATTGTCAGGGCAGCCGGGGCAGAAAAGGACCCAGGAGGTGAACTTGGAGAGAGCGATGGACTCCTGCTGAAGTCCTGCAGACAGATGTTCCAGAAGGCCTGAAAGTTAAATTCAGGTGATAATTCTCTGATGGTTTATCAGCACAAATGAAACATTTCTTGTTTTCATGTTGTTATTGATAAATGTTAGCGTAAACTCACTCGTAATAGCTGGTGTAAAAAAAAAAATGTGTTCCTCCACATTTCATACTGTGTGGAAGTGCGAGGGAACACACACAAAACAAACAGAACCAGTTTTCAGCCTTAAAAAAAAAGAGCCATGAGAATTGTAAATAAAATCACATACAGAAAACCAACAAACCCAGACTTCATCAAACTGAAAGCACTGAAATTTAAGGATCTGGTTGACTTTAAAGCTCAAATCCAAATCATGTGCAGAACTAAAACTCAGCTGTTAACAAACAAAATCCAAAAGCTGTTTCAAATGAGGGAAAATAAACACAATCTAAGAGGAACAGTTAGTGAGGACAAATGCTGGAGTCCATCTTTGGAACAACTGTAGTGTAAGAATGAAAACAAGAGTTTAAATAAATCTTTAACAGCAACATATTGGACAGATACAGGACGCATGCTGAACTATGAGGTGGAGTTATTATCTAGTACAAGACTTATAGTGTGTCTTTATTTATTTGTTTATATTTTTTTTATTGAAGTTTACTGTAGTTCAATGATGACTGAGTCGGGTCAGGTCCAGCCTCTCCACCCACTGCATCCCGTTCATCCAATCACCACCTGCGCTCCGTCTCTCTGTTACATCTCATCCAATTCAAAAGCAGCAAATTTCCTCATTGTTCTCCTTGATCATCTAGCAGGCACCTCCACCACCCCAACTCCACCCTCCACCAGAGGACTCACGACTTCCTGCAGAGCGCTCTGCCAGGATCTGCTCGATCCCTGGTCGACCCGGCGCGAAGACCGAGTCTGCACCGTAACCCTTTGATGAACGAATTGCTGCATTTTATTTTTGTGTGGTGCATTCTCTTCAAGTTGAACCTGTTTGTTCTTGTTTATTGATAGTGTTGTTATGCAGTTGGTGTCTTTGCTTTGATTTGTTTTGAATGTTTTTGTTTATAAATAATTTAATGAAAGTACAAAAAGGGGGGAAGACTAGAAAAGTTCTTTTTTATTTCATCCTACACCCTTTTCAAACAATCGCTACTTATTACATTGTTGTTTACAGAAAGTTTATTTAATACTGCCTGTTTGTTTTGTTTTGCTCCTCGCACATTTTATATAATTATTTTAACTAGTTTGAAATCAACTAAAATAAACTAAGATAAACAGTTAAAAGGTAAAGCAGCTTTACTGTCATTATACAATTAACTGTACAACAAAATTTTAAGACTCACCCTCGGGACCAACCCTCTTCTCTCACCGTGCAATTTCGTTGCACAATTCATTGTATAATGACAATAAAGCTGCTTTACCTTTACTAGTCGCAAAATAACTGATAAATGGTTGAAATAGCTAAAAATAGTGGATAAACAGCAAACTTAAATCATTATTGTCATTTATTATATTCATTATGTACACAACTAACAGTGATAAACAACATCAAGTTCATAATAATTCAAATTAACACATTTTGGGCATGACAGGTGGTGTCAGTTTGAGGGTAATTGAGGTCATGTCTGGGTCAGTGAGGCCTCACCTGTCAGTAAAGGTCAGGGAGTGCTTTGTTTTTTACATTCTCATCATTCAGCAGGTAACTTGACAGATTTCCCACCGTGCTTGTGTTCTGTTATTCTCTGGGAGTCAGGAGAGCACTATTGCTAAGTCTGCATGGACATTATATCTTGTTACTGCTCAGTCTTAAATGGAGCAACTGTCCTGAGAGGCCTGTGAGTCATCCAGTGACCTGTCATGCCATCCCTCAACCAAGTGGCTGCTGTAATGAGACAGTCATTTCATAACGCTGGTATAAAAAAGGGCAAGAGACTCGTTCAGGATGTCAAACAAAACTTAATTTATTCTCAGTGGAAAGATGAGAGTGGTTAGTAGATGGGGACAAACGGGTGAGCGTGTGTCAGTGATGCCGCAACACTTGCTGATAAATTCCGAAAAACGTTTCCAGAACGTTCTCTCCTGGGTCACCTGTGTGGCCAGCCCCCACAGAAATCAGTCTCCACACATAAAAATGTCAGTGGGTAAAAAGGGAGAAATGAAAACATCAAACAGCCACAGGTAGATTAGGTTTTCTCCTGTTTGTCCTCCTGTGCTTCAAGAACATCCCAGCGTTCTGTGACTCAGCTGCTGTCAAAGAACAGTTCAGTCTGGTCTTCTTCACTAACGTCTTATTCCTCACAGCCATTTCAAACTCCTGTCTTTCGCCTCACATCCTGCAGTAAAGGGTTCTCTGTGCCGATCGCTCATGATGCAATCAGCAAATATGGCTTGGCTGATGTGTTTATCCTGGTATAAAAATCACAGATGAACTCCATCAGTGGTATCATCAGACACTTCTTTAAATCAGTACGGGACACAAAAAGGTGGATGCAGTGTGAAGATTGTGGTTTTAAAAATGCACAGAAAGGGAGTTTTCTTTTTATGAATAAAGGGTCTTGCCTTTGACATGGCATTGCTAGAGACACTAGCTAGATTGTGCATTAGCTATCGGCCACTGAGGTACAGTCAAACCAGTAACATGTAACTGCAAAACCTACAGGGTCACGTCTTAGAGCGTCTACTCTGCATGCTAGAAAACAGGGTTTACAATAGGTTTACATGAGATTGCTATTAGTCTCTACATAATCAGCATGTGCTACTTGGGTGTGTTTATTGGTGACCCCCCACCCTCCAACCCCGACCCCAAATTTTTTTCAGCACACATCTAATTAGCATCTTAACATGAGTCTATCCAATGTCGCTAATGTCGCTAAATTTCTCTCTCTGCCCCTTTAATTGTTCCACTCATGTGAGTCTCCTCCATCTATTTCTCATCCGTACATTTCGTCATACGATCTTGTATTTTACACCACCTCCTCCCCCAAATTCTGCAACTTATGTGAGTGTACGTGTGTAGGATTGTGTCTCTCTCCCTGCGTGTGTGCGTGTGTGTCACAGTGCACTGAGGTCATGGCAGGAGCGGGACTTCTGCCGGAGGATCTTGCTGCCCCGGTGGCGGCTCATCTCCCTGTAGCGGCCTCTGTCCCGGTCTCTGTCTCGACCGTACGAACGCGGTACCAGCCCCGACAGGAAACGTTTGGCCCGGCTGGTCAGACTCTCCCTGCGGCCTGCCCCGGGGTCGCCATCGGTCCAGCCAGGGCCCACGCAGTCGCCCCTCGCAGTCCGAACTGCGGCCTCCAACAGCTCGTTGGTGCCATGGTCAAGGGAGGCCGAGAGCTCCATGTAGAGGCAGTCGAACATCACGGCACTGGATTGGGCCTCTGGTGAGAGAGAGGAACACAAGGTTTGTATGGCACACATTTTAAATAACTGAGGCTTCACACACTGACGGCTACAAATGACAATAAGAGGCAGCAGTTTGAAAATTAAGGATGTTAGCTCATTAAGCCAGCAAACTCTGGATCGACAGCTTCCTTTCTGCTGAAACTCTGTTTAACTCTTAAGTGCTAATTTGTCACTTTTTCCGCACCAGATTGTGACAAATGTAGTAACTTTACAGTATATC
>JAQFJA010000004.1:4218390-4231528 GCA_029874485.1 Naso brachycentron
ATAACTGGTTTATGTTGTCAAAACTGTTGTATAATAAAATATGAATTTATAAGATTGTAGTTATATGCATTTATTGTCAAAGTATTTATCAGTATTTATCAGTTACACAGTGAAAATGAGAGGAAAACTTTGCAAGTCGATTTACAGTGTGCGTCCCTAAATCTTGTGTTTGCGCCCCTAAAATTTTAAGTTAGGGGCCACTGTGCTCCTAGTAAAAAAAGTTAGTCTGGAGCCCTGCATATCCATTGTGGAGCTGCAATACGCAGATGACAGCGCCATCGTCGCCCACACAGAGGAAGATCTTCAGTGTATACTTGATTCCTTTGCCAGGGCATACAAGTCACTTGGCCTGGCTATAAATGTAAAGAAGACCAAGGTTCTGCACCAGCCCTCACCGGTTTCCTCCACACCTCCACCAGCAATATCAATCAACAACGAAGTCCTTGAAAACATGGATCACTTCCCCTACCTGGGAAGTCACCTCTCCTCCAAGGCAGACATCGATAGCGAGATACATCATCGCATCTGCTGTGCCAGTGGGGCCTTTGCAAAGCTTCGGAGAAGGGTGTTTTCGAAAACTCAGACCTGCAGGCCAAGACCAAGCTCCTGGTTTACAAATCAGTTATCCTGCCCACTCTTTTATATGGTCCTGAGATGTGGACCACCTACAGCAGACATGTAAGAGCCTTGGAATCTTACCACCAGAGGTGCCTACGTAGAATCCTGAACATCTCTTGGAAGGACATGTGTATCAACAGCAGCATACTTGAGGAAGCACACATCAACAGCATTGCCACCATCATTATCAAGCACCAGCTGAGATGGGTTGGGCATGTTGTTCGGATGTCTGACATGCGCCTTCCAAAGCAGGTCCTCTATTCTGAGCTAAGGACTGGCCAGCGGGCCCCTGGAGGTCAGAAAAAGAGATTTAAAGACAACATTCAGATTAACCTAAAGAAATTCCACGTAGACAGCGCTTCCTGGGAAGACCTTGCTAAAAACAAAAACGCATGGAGGAACACTATACATGAGGGTGCCGCAACCCATGAGGTGGATCTTCACCAGGATGCCAGAGCCAAGCGACAGCAGAGGAAACAGAAGCTGTCCATCAAACAGGCTCATCCATATTCCACTCCCAGCACAGCACTTCAGTGCCCACATTGCCCAATAGTGTGCGGTTCCAGAATTGGCCTTTTCAGCCACTTGAGGACCCACGAGAAGAACCCCCCAGGAGGACCATCATACTCGACTCCGAGTAATGATGATGATGACCCCTTGAAAATGAACAGGGTCCTGGGTAGTCCAGTAGCCTATTCCCTGGACCGTGCGAGAGAGGTTGCTGGTTCAAACCTCGCACTACCCACCGGCAGGGTCGGGCCCTACACGCATACTTGGCTGTGCTTGTAGGGCAGACTTGGGGTATATATACTGATAGCTCTCTACTGCCTCCTCTGGATGACTGAAGCACCTGTCAGTGAGGAGAAGAACTGAGAAAAGTAGCGTGATCTTCCTACATGCCTGAGGACTCGTCGGTGACTGGTGAATAGAAGCAGCTGAAAGCAAGCGTTGGTCTACACCTTCCCCAGGTCGACAGATGGGGGTTGAGTGAACAGGATCGAGGGAAAATTGGACATGTCCAAAGTAGAAGAAAAATGGGAAAAACTCAACAAAAAAAAAAAGAAAAAAGAATGAACAATGAACAATGAATCGAGAGGTATCAGACTAGTTCTTATTTGAGAATTAGCTTGGCTGTGCCAGGCAATTGTTTACCTGCCTGAGATGGCCAAAGGCTTGTGAGCGAATTGTAAAACCACACTGGTACCACGTGGTGTCTCTGTGTCCTCAGTGACTCTCCATGGTGATGGTTTGAAGTTGTCTATAGGATCTTTAAGATGACTTGTAGATAGCTAGCGGTACCAGCTACCTAGTACCCAGTGGAAAGCACGACGCACACCGCATCCTATCTGAAAGCCCCTTCAGAGTAGCCTAATGTTGCTAGCACAGCTCAAACTCTCAAATCGTGTGTTTCAAGGATATCCACATATTTTAGGGCCATGAAGTGTATCTTCAGTGTACAACTTTTCTGCTTCAAGTTTGCACATTCACCTCGCCTCTGTGGCTTGCTTACCTCAGTCGCCCTCTCTCCCTTAAGGTATTTGTTGTCTACAAAATATCTCACTCCCACTAAACCTAACACTGCCTCAGCTCCTCCAACACTGACCTCACTATCACTTTCTTTTTCACTCACACTAACTGACACACACACACCGAAACAGAGGAGCACACAAACACATTGAAACACCTACACAAGTGCAAAAACACCTAGACATGAAAACAAGGCTTTAATCTCCACTAATTGCTGGCAGTGGGTGTTATGAGACTCACTTGTTCTCAGGGAAAACAAACAGGTATACACGAGAGAGAGAGCAGGAGGAGAAGGTGAGAGAGCATTAAGAACAAGGCAGATGCAGAGATGAGGAGGGACGGAGGGAGGATGAATGACTGCTTTCACCGTGGCCTGTGTGGAAAGTGTCAAACACGCCTCCTCAGATCGTAAAGATGGATGCGAGCTGAATAGAAGTCTTTTTATGAACCTTGGAGGAAAAACACAGCGACAGCTGCGTCGGTGGGAGATGTCTGAGTCGTGTGGAGTTCAGGATGGAGCCGGAGGAATCCAAGTGTGTGGCACTGTGTGCGTCATGTTCATTCTTTTAAAGGAGAAATAAAGGTGTTAGCTTGAGCTGTGGCAGGAAAATGGAAGCAGTAAAGTTTATGGGTTTACTGGTTCACTTGAAGCTCCGGTTGTTGCCTCTTAGCTGATTTACAGCACAGTGGGGATCAAACCTAAACCCGTTTTAACTGTTGTTTAGGTCTTTGTTTATGCAGTTTGATTGTTGATCTCATTTCTCTGAACTTTTTTTTTTTTTACCTCTTTTAAATTCCTATTAAATCCGCCATTTTATACTGTCTCCCCCCATTTAGCCCTCATATGAAAGTACCTCTGTAATTCTATTGGTGACAAACGCTACTATCTGGCATTTTAAGCTGTGTCCCTCCTCTCCAATAATGTTTATTTTTTATGAGATCTTCACATTATTGTGTCCACATAAGATAGTCTCACCATTAAGCAAAAGGTAAGTGACTTCTATAAGCACCGGTAGCAAAGATAACACCACACCTTCTCGTTAGTTATGAAAGGCTAGTTATTTATTTGTAAATTAATCGAAAAAAATTAAATCAGTAGATCTTTTTAAAACTATGGCATGCACCATTTCCACACTGAAATGAAATGAGTATGTCTTTGTTATTTATTTTGTTGAGTTGTGTGCATTGTCCGAAATGTTTCCAACAGAGTAATGTGACAAAATGTGGTAAACAAGTCACAACAAACACACAGGACTGTTTGGAGTTGTTGGAATGTTTATCTGGTGACTTTAGGTGGAGGCAGGCTAACACTTCCCATTGACTACCAGTGTTTGAGCTAAGCTAATTAGCGGTGAGCCAGCTCTGCCCATCTCTTCCTTGTTACTGCACACACAGTCGAAGGAGTGGTATTTATCTTAATGTCTGGAAGTCGGGAGGGAGGCAAATAACAAAGAGAATAAAAAGGTGGTGTATCCTTTAAAAGCATAATATTAAAGTTTGCCCTGGAGCAGTTTCACTGTCTGTTTTTTTTGTTGACCACAGCAAAGTCCTCTCATCTGACTGTGATCATCGGATTTATCATCCACTGACTACCTTTTGATCTGCATGTCATGTTTAGTGTAAATTTGTGAAATATATGAGATGAGTCCACACATCTAAAGTCTAATGAATATCCTTAGTTTGCTTCTATGTGGCAAAGGCCACTGTGCTACTGCTTAAAAAACTTTTTGAGTCTGGTCCACGTCCCCAAGCCTTACTCAAAATGGAGTGTTTTGCCCGACTTCCACCACAAGCTTTTTTTCCTTTCCACAGCACCAACTGCTTCATGTTGTGAGGCTGCAGGATTTCTGAGATCACAAGAGATCGAGCGAAAATTCATCTCGCTGGGCTTGAGGCCAAACAACAGGGGTTCAGACCAATCAGGGTCGTCTTGATAGTGTGACCGTTCAGTCCAAGACAACAATGGTGGTCTCTGACAGGTTAGTTGAGATGCTATAGCAGCCGTTATATCACAACTGGAGAGTATTTCTTCACTGAGGAAGAGCAAAGAATGATATCGAAAAATCCTTTTCCTCCTCTCTCATCTAGCTCTGACAAGAGTTTCTCTCTCCAACTATTTCATATGGTTAGTTGATCTAATAGTTAAAGGCAATGATAGATGCTTCCTTCAGTCACCTGCTGCATATTTATAAATCGCCTGCCCTTTTCTCATTTGGTTCAACTCGTAACAAACCATCAATCAACCAAAACATAGTAAAGCTTAGCTTTTATTGCTTTTTTTCAAAAGAACCCCAAGCTGTCGCCATGTTGCTGCTCACAACTGCCTCTAAATGCCCAAAGTATCACAATAATAAATATTCTGCTGTGAGTTATGTTTAGACAACAATGCAAATGTTTTGCACATGGGTTGCACTGAATAAGTGCTGATACAGTTCAGTAAACAGAGTACCTAATGTGAGTATTCTACTTACGTGTGTGATTATGGTCTTTCAGAGCAAATATTGCAACATTTGTTTAAATTATTGGTTATAAGAGCTACCTAAGAGCCCCGCCTGTGGGGTGTTAAATAACCACTGCTTGTATGCAGGTAAACTATTGTGGTGGTATTAAGATGTAATGCCTTCTTTTCCCAGGTGTTATTATATTACCTCGCACATTAGCCTCACCACACAGTGGAACCCTTTATGTGCTGCTCAGTGGAGCACCGTGGAGCACAGTGTCTCATATACACTCATTACCAGCCGTCCACTGTTGACACAGCGAGTCAAATGGCGTGCTGCTGACCCATCTGCTGGTGCTGAACACATGTGACTCACACCAACACATCCACTCACACATTCAGAGGAATACACACCTCTCTACAAATACTGGAGACACGACTGAATGAATAAAGGAGCTGGGAAATAAGTAGATAACACAGTGGGCTCTTCACTGTCAAAATGACAGAGCTGGAATGTCTTCTGATAAAGTGCGTAAGTGTAGTTTTGTAGGTGGAACATTTTGTTTATGCATGAGGGAAGCGTGTAGGCTTACATTTACTGTAATGAAACACTCAGCTGAGCATATGGTGTGTGGGACTGGCTGTGAATGGAAAGACTGAGGAAGTATTAACCGCGCTTACCCAATGACCCAGTGACTCTGAACGCATCAACCCCTGACTGTGATCTGTCCTGGATGCGTGGGAGATCAGGTGACCCGACGGAGGGGAATTAACGGCTTCTCGTCTTCACATTACAAACAGGCTGTTTGGAAAAGCTGATAAACCGTCCCTGCCTAATTTAAACAGTGTGCTACAGGTATGTGCACCACACTGACAGCATGAAACCTACTGTATAAGCCTAACATGCTTTTTGTGTGCCTGAGGTAGGAGTAATTAAAGAGCATGTTTATACTGTCGAAAGGCTGATCCTGCTAATTAGTGCTCACATGATCTCATCTGCAAAAATTATCATCCCATTAGCTGTATGCATCATTGTGCATATTCTGCCTTCATTACTGCAGTGACGGTGACTGATGCTAAGATCCTTGATTATGGAGATGACAGTGCTTCATGACTTGGCAGTGACATGTCACTGGAACAAAGGCTTGTTTCAGGCTGCAGGAGCGCTCAGTCTCTGCTGCCCCCTGCTGCTCAAACACACTAACAGCCAGTAAAAAAAGTGGGTTTCAGGTCATCATGATGAAAACGAATAACCCACACTGCAAAAGCTCGAAATCTGACCAAGTGTCTTCATCTAATTCTAGTCAAACTATAACACACAAACACCTAACAAGTAACATTTCAGTGAGTGTTTTTAAACGTTACATCTTATTTCAAGGAATTTTAACAAGTGAATTTTTGTTTCTTCCTTTCACAGGTTTTCTTCTTATTCCAAGCGTTATTTTTTGCAGTGTGAGTCACATGTGTCACTCAAGACTGTCATCTCAGACAAGGACCAGTCTTATATCTAGGCTTATTTTTCCTTTTTTCCGAAAAAACAAACAAAACAAAACTGACCTTTTATCAAATTATTATTCAACTAAGACGGAAATTTTGTTGTCTTGTGCGTGTTTTTCCTTTGTTCTTTGTCCCATGCACTCTTTGTGACTGATATGTGACATGTTTGTGATATGAAGCAGTGTTCTAAGGTACAGTTGGGGTACGCATGAGAGACGGATCTTCAAAGAATGGTTGGACTAACAAAGGTTTGAGAAATCACGACTAAGTCGACTAAGTCTACGACGAGCTAAGTTCCAAAGATGTGGATTATACTGCATATTCTATAAAGCAACCAATAACATCTTTTCAATATACCAGAGTTTCCCAAACTTAGGGATGGGACCCAAAATGGGTCTCAGATCAATTTTTATTGGGTCTCTAACTGGAGGAAGAGAGGGTTTTTTTTTTGCTACACTGGTTGGTTCAGCTCAGATGCTGGGAACACGTTGCAGGAGATATTGAGAACTTAATATTACACTCAACAAGTTAGATTATTTTTGTGGTGTGCTTTTATGATAAACTACATTTTTTTGAATTCACAAAACAGAATAGAGTGGGCCGCCTCACAGGCAGAACCCAAAGAAAATAATGAAGCACAAGATTCACTTTCTGAGCTTTATTGAGGTGCAAAGGGCTAACATTTCACCGCACACTGCATTTCCTTCAGAGTCAAAAGAAGAAGATGCAGTGCACGTTGAAACGTTAGTCCTTTGCACCTCACTAAAAAGCTCTAAGAGTGAATTGTGTACTTCAGTACTTTCTTTGGGTTCTGCCTGTGAGGTGGCCCATTGTATTCTGTTTGTGACAAAAGGGTCCCATCCCGTCACCACCGACTTCCATCTGTGGAGAGGCTGAAGCGTGAGACTCCATCTAAATTTATTTTATTTACGTGATTCATGGTTTTTATCAGTCGTGTATGTATGAATGTAGATTTTATCAAAATTTATGATGAGTTTTTTAAAGTTTGGCTCCCAGGAAAAAACTAAATTATTCTTTTAGGTTTCAAGCAAAAAAGTTCAGAAACTGCTGCAAATTAAACTACAGACAGATGAACTTTGTCATCCAACTCAAATGGAAAGTGAACAAACATATTTCTCAAAATGTCCAACTGTTCTTTTCAACATAAAACTGTAGCCAGGAGGCAGTTAGTTAAGAAACAGCAAACTATCCTCCATCCTGAGGTACAAAAACAAAACAAGTTCACTCTTTTCTTTTCAGATGAGTAATTAAAGGTGTTTTTTACCTTTATACATTTTGACGGCTTTCTTCCTGCAGCCTTCCTCAAGAGTCATGTGATGTTGTTGTGATGTGTCCTGTCAGCTGTTCTATACAGGTTTGGTCGTCCTGTCTGGTTTGACAAGACGACCAAACTCCCCGTTTTCCGACACTTAATGGAGGACAGCGTCTCAGGCGTGGGACGTGTACGCCCCTTCGTCCTGGTTTAACTGTCCTCTGGGCGCGTTTTGAGTCACATCATCATGTGACTCTTCTGAGGAACATTACAGAAAGACAGCAGCTGAAACACGTCAAGGTAAAAGACATCTTAAATTACTTGTCTTTTGATAAGCAAAGAATTAATAAGTTTCAGTGAAGACTGAATGAACCTTTAGACTATTATGCAAAAAAAAAGTCTTTACTTACATGTTAGGTCTCTTTTGTACATCCAGAAAAAAAACTAAAATGAGAAGTTGTGGTTTTAAAGTGAGTTACTCACTGGATCCATTTCTTTGCCTGGCCAGTAACTTCCCAAGCTAAGCTAAAAGCTAACCTGACGGCACCACAGGTAAGATAGAGAAGTACCATCTCAAAAGTGAGCAAACCTGCTCAATAACCCTAACCCCTAACTAATAGTGACCTTTATGTGTAAAATTGTGAGTTCCCCTTTGAGAAATTACTTTCATTACTTTTATGTTATTTTATACTCAGAGAAAATGCATCTTAAACATGAATAAAAATGATCTGATTCATTTTGTAAAGTCAGTTCTGTTTATTCTGATTCATAGAAGCATTTTTAGAAAAAATACTCATTTCCAGGCCTGCAAAATCAGATTTAACCTGTAAGAGATCCACTGAATGAATTAAATACTCTTGAAGAAATGGAGTGCTAAGTGTATGATAACACATTTCTCAATCATCAACGTCAGCGTACAACAAAAGCATACTCACAAACACAATTATCAAATGGTAGATTATCACAAATAAAAACATAATTGTTAACTGGTCAAGTACCACAATGGTTAGTGCAGTTTCATATTTAGTATTTACATCTTCATTAGAATAAATACAGTAAAAACTCACTTTTAGTTGTCACAGATTGTCAGTTAAAGACGGGGAGGGGTGGGGGGACGGAGCAATGTCATTATTAAGTGAATTTGCATTAATGCATAAAACAACAGTTCATGGTGAGCATACAAGAGAGACATTGAGCTACTGTGTGTGCTTGTGTGAAACGTACTTTGTGTACTGCAGGTCAGAGCTTCCCTTATGCCTGAGAAAAACCACAGCAAGTGCAACCAGTTAAAAACAGAAAGCATACAGTACATGCAGTTTAGCAACATTTTGTATGGATTAAAAGAAAAAACAGCCGCTGTTAGATCTTTGTCAGTTGAGTCCATCACTTTTAAAAGCTTGTCTCTGTCCAATCCTCCATGTTCCAGTCTTCCAGCAAACTCCTTCTGCTCCGCTGGTAACGTCATAACACGTCTCGGTTACCAAGCTGGGGGCTTTCATAACCTAATGAAGTAAATACAGTGTCAATACATGACTTTTAAGCTGCCATAATCAATATGATATATTGCAAAAAGATTATGTATAATGTGCACAGTGTCACTGGTGGTGACAATCCTACAGTAAGTTATCAAACCTACGCTCCTTTTTTTTTTTATGGAGCATTTTAGCTGGTTTCTTTAGCTCATTATTGTGGTTTTACAGTCCATAAACTCCATTTTTTTAATAACATGGTTTCCAACAACACTTTTTTTGTCTCACGTCTCAGAGAAACCAGAGGTCAGGAGGTGGGTTGGCGAGACATAGGGATTACTCTTTCTGTGTGTCTGTGTGTATTTTTAACCAATCCCATCGAGTTGGGCAGGTCAGGTGGAAAATGTTCAAGTTTTTAACCAATCAAATAGCTTTATACTGGTCAGGGGAGAAACGTTTTCAGCCAGTCATATCAGTTTGGATGGGTGCAGCATATCTACCTTTTTACCTTGGAGGGATGGAAGCCAAATATTATATTAAATTATAGCTCTAACGCTCGCTCTCCCGTTGGCTGCTTCACTAAAATGCAACGCTGGCAACACAGCTGTTACTCATCCACTAATTAGAGAGTAGAAGATTCAGCCAGATTAGACGAGAGCAGCCATATTAAAATGGGAAAGTTTTCTTTTAGGTGGGGGGAAAAAAATAAATAAATAAAAATTCTGCATAGTATGCATGCTAGGCTGGTAGTTGGCGGTGTGACTTTGTAATGAGTGCTTAGTGTAGCTTTACCATAACCAGAACCAAAATGAAAGAAATTCCACCATGGTTTGACTTCTTAAATTATGAACACTCAAATTCACCTCCACAGACTGTCATCATTTAAGACTTACTTTTGGTGCACTGTGGAGTTTTTAAATCAGAGTTTGGTGGCTGTTTAGAAATTCACTGACTTGTGCTAGCATTAGCTTAGTCACTGCTCTTACAGGCTTTTCATATTGCCAGTTTACACAGTCGGTGTTGTGTCGAATTCTGTTCCCCCGTCGTAATCCAGGGGGTCTGGGGGGGTATTCTGTAATACTACCTTCTCTGCACCAAGCCGGCAGAAGTAGTTTGCTGGTGAAGCATTAAGCTGTGAAAGAGCCAGATACTTCCCTAAGGATCGGGTGGAGACCCAAACAGAGCTTAAAAGAGAGCGAACGTTGGACTCCAGCAGTTGGATATGACGCCAAATTCATGCAGATGTTGCTGCCTGTCTGTGTAAATAGGCAACTGTTTGCTCACAAGTTCCCCATATCCGCTTTGAAAAAGGTTATTACTTTTGACCCCAAGTGGCCAAAAAAACTGTCATTGCAGGTTTAAAGCTGCACGTCTCAATTTGATTAGTAATGGATCAATTCTGACATGAAGTAAGCCACTTACTGAGCCAAACCCACAGAGAATAATCACCAAAAAAAGAAAAAAAACAACAGCAACCCTCAGTTTTGCAAAGCATTTCATCTATTTTGGATCATTGTTTGTGGATCTTTGATATGCAGCTCGGTTGTTTCCAAACTGCTTTTCAAGAGAAGGCTGCACACAGCTGTTTTCACAAAAAAAAAAAAGACACCGCAGCTAATTAACTATTTACATCTGCGACCAGATGACACAGTAACAACAATCACAAAGTCTGTATTTAGACGTTGTTGTGGTTGAACGGGTCAAACACTAAATTGTCACGCAGATCACAGTTTGAGTCTTGTGTGAAACTAAGAGCCAAAGCTGATTTTTTTAATGAATTTACTTTCAGTTAAAAGTTGCATTTTGGTTAAGTTTACATCACAAAACAACTGTACTTGGCTAGCTCAGGAAACAAACACACAAACATCCCCCCAAAAAATTCAATTGACAATACAGTATGTCAGATGTATTTTTAGGTGGTACTGCTTCCCTCAGGTGGCCACAAAAATCAACTGATGCAGCTTTAAGTTTGTCGAGCTTGGAACGGATTGCCAAACAAACAAACAGACCCCTCTGACACAGACCATATACTTCAGTGTGTACAGGAAACACATGTGACAACAGGCCCATCAAGTCTCAGCTGGATGCATCAGTCTCATTAAAATACAATGAGACAGGAGACAGAGGAGCACTTCGGTTTCACATTCTCTATCTAACTGAATTTTAGGTCATATTAGTGACATGTGGACCGTTTTTATCATTCTCTCAGTGATGGTAATTAAGTCCTCTGCAGCAGGTTTGTCATAAACAGTTCAGTATTTCAGAGGAAATTGGCATTGGCTCTGCGGTGCCATTAGTGGTCCTTGAATTCCACTGCCTCGGGGTTTTCATCTTCAATGCCAAATGACTGAGTGTAGAAAGTCACGATGAATCAGCTATACATGTCTGCCAATTACCTCAATAATGGAACATAGTAGCTTAAAAAAAGAATCTGCTCCTATTAATGCAGGAATGATAAAAGGTCCTTATTTCAAAATGCTTAAGTTCTTGTCTAATAGCACACTTAGTTCGGCTGCAGCTGCAATGAGAGGGTTCTGGAAAACAGCCTAATAAGATCCTTAAAAACGGTTTAAGGGCCTCTTTCTTTCTTTGGCCAGCCACTTAAAATATACCGGAACAAGCATGCATTCAATATGTAAGGTATGACTCATCTATGTGCAGTGCTTTAAAAAGTTTACACAGATGTCTTCAGCTAGAACTTGGAGCAAAACTTTTGCACAACTTTGTTTTGCTTTTAATTACCCTTCTACAGATGAACTGAATTTTGTAAAACTTCTAGTAAAGTCAAGACAAAAATTGTTTCCCAATACATTTAAATTTTAACCCTCCTGGGTGCAAACTTTTTGTGCTTCATGGTCGTCATACCGCACATATCTGCAGGAGGTGAAACAGATACATACACCTGGTCCCAGCAGGGTAGTCCAGAGATCTGTTTCTGTACTGGGGGAAACAGGGCTTTTTCACAGGGAATCTGCGATCTGAAGACCTCTCCAGATCGTAGGGGCTGTCCCGTTCCATGCCTGAGGGGAAATGGCATGAGACAGACACATAGTGGGGTGTGGGAACTGAAGAGGGGATTGCAGCACAAAGCAGTGATGCAGTACACAGCCAGCTAGCTCTACAGGCTTGAGAGCACATCAAATAAGGGACTGTGTGCTTTCATTTGATAAAAAATAACAAAGGCATTGTACCATTGTTATGAATTATGAACAAAAAAACAGGATTAATGCACTTGACAAAGACAACAGCGTGTACAACCACGTTTCAAAAAAGTTGGGATGCCGTGTTAAACAGAAATAAAACAAAATGTGATAATTTGGTAATCCTTTTTCAACATAAACTCATTGAAAAAAATACAAAGAAAATATATTTAATGTTTTGAGGATCTCTGGGAAAACTTCAGTTGAAGTGTGAAAATATTCAGAAACTCTTTCTGCAGTGCTGGTGTGCTAACAGGGAAAACAGGTTTTTGACATGTGATGACACAGTGAGCACTGTTATTAATGAGGTCTGTTGCTAACAATTACTAACAGGACTTTGCACATTTTCTGAACATAAGTAAAGGTAAATGTTAGGAATAGTAATGTCAGAATGCACTAAAGAGGTCACTTAATTACCCAACAACACAGTCCCCACCACAGTTAGCCTACCAGTAATATTTTTTCACTCTTCTGATTGGCCAATACTGCTTTAGGTTTGGAATTACATCACTGCCTGCGGTTTGGTCAAGCTCCTGACAGCTTGTTACTACATCTACATTTGGAGGGATTTATTTAAAAACATGCTTGAGCAGACAGGATATTTTTTTTCTCCCCCAGAGTAGAGGATGGAAAAATATGTTTTAAAAACAGCAGTGCGTGTGTGGATTCGGTCAAACAAGCAAAGACGAGGCGAGGGTCAATATTTGGTGAAACATTTGACTGTATGAAGAATATTACTGGATGGGCTCAAGAACACTGTGTGAAATGGTTATTGGTAATTTCAGCTCACGTGCAAATCACTGCATTGTTTTTATTTTCGTTTTACGCAGCATCCCAGCGTTTCTGGAATCAGGGTTTTATAACTGAACAGCATTCAAACTGTGCGTATCAGCGGCGATGCTGTGACCACAGTGTCACACGAACAGTACCTGTGTCAAATGAGTTGGACTTCCTGGTTTGATGCGATGTTGCTGGAAATCCATTTTGACCTTCCTCCTCACCTGGAACAGCCACAACCATCACCATCATCATCATCATCATCCCTCACACCATCTCATTCTGTCCATACATAACAGAATACATTATTATGTCTCTTATATGTGTGAACTAACAG
>JAQFJA010000004.1:4299010-4321229 GCA_029874485.1 Naso brachycentron
ACCTGACACACAAAACCAGCAGAAACCGAAATATAAGCAAGCACAAAATCTCTTTATTTAAATTCAAACACACACACACACACACACACACACACACACAGTTCTCTCTGCAACTTGGTGTCAACCTGCAGTGGCCAGACGAAGCCAACAGACAAAGGCACATTGAGCGTGACTGTGTGTATATGTGTGTGTGTATTTGGGAGTGGAGTTTGTTGTGAGATGTGCTATCTATGCGCTCATTACACAAGCAAGGCAAGGAACAGATTGTCCGAACATCGGATGATCCTGCCCAATGTCAGACGACAGAGTTGTCCCCTAAAGATGACCGTGAGACACAAATTAAAAAAATTCACAACTATGTCGAGCAAGACAACATGGATGCACACTAGGGCTGTAGTTAAAAAAAAAAAATCGATACAGCAATATGTCGCAATATTTATTTTTGTGATATCTGTATAGATTTCCAGTTCCAAAAAAACAATATTAAAAAAAAAAATCAGGTTTTAAACAGGTTGTGAACCACAGCCTCCTCTGTTTCAGTGTGTCCTGTCCAGTTAAAGTGACAGAGGGCATTTAAACGACATCTTTCATTCTGATGTAATGGCAGCTGCATCAGTGTTTGGTAATTTGACAATACTGAGATAAAACGGAAAGGAAATTTTGAATTAAACTGTTTTGACTTGATTTGTCGGCTGAATTATCAATATAATGTGATGTGATGTATTAGGATTACCCAGATTGTACACAGCAACTTGTATTTCAGCTCTGTTTTTACATTTCTAGTTAACCGTGTGGAATATCCCAATGTACATTGTATCACAATGTATCGTGATATAATCGTATCGTGACCCATGTATAGTGATGCGTATCGCATCTTGAAGTCCTTGCAATACCCAGACGTGATGCACACAAGGTCTTCTGCTGTTCTCTGGTGATAAGCTGTCATAAAAAGAAAAGCTCATCAGTTCTGAATCTGCGATGATTGAAAAGTAGACCCGTCTCAGCAGACTTTCATATGCTGCAGCACAATCCATCTGCTTTAAGTCCGTGACAGGTTTAATGAAAATTGGGAACACATCTCAACCCTCCTGGACAATATATACCCGACACACAGTGCCTTCCTTATAATTATTCACCCAAAACCCTCAAAGGCAGTGGCAGGACTTACATGAACATCTCGACTTTTATGACTCTGTGAAATCCATTTATGGCCCTAAGAACTGCTCTCTGGCTCCTGTTAGGTCAGCTGATGGAGAATATCAAATCAAAGATCAGGCCTTGATTGCACAGTATATGGACTGAGCACTTTAATATTCTGCCTTACCAATCTAGTCCAATAGACCCAACTGTGCTGAATGAGGCCCCTGCACATCTCAGACAAGAAGACCCAGATGACCCTCCAACCCTCTCAGAAGCAGGACTCAATAAAAAACCCACTGGAAATCCCTAAGAATGGAGGTCAGCTCTGCCTACGACGAGTGTGAGGATTATTTCTACATCTTCGAGGTGTGGAAGCAGGAGCTTGAGACCCATGAGTGGAAAGATACCAACATACTGACATTCTATAGGAATAAAAAACAAAAGTGGGGGCATCTCGTTGTCGGCCATGCTGGTAAGGTCTTTGCCAAGGTGCTACATGATATGACTACAAAGGACAACAGCAGGGGAAGTCATACTTGATTCTCAGAGTGGTTTCCGACAGGAAGGAGGGTAATAAGGCCGTACAGAATGTCATCTTTCAACATTCAAAGCTTCTATTGAGATTTTAAACAAAGCTTCATATGACTGTCATCATATTTTATGATGTCAAATCCTCGCCTCACCCCCCCGGCCCTGGTAGAGCAGACTCCGGGGACCCTGCAGAACATCCTCAGTAAATCTGTGAACCCTGTCACCAAACAATCTTTACCACATCGCAGGCAAGTGTCAGTATCCTTTGGTCGTCTGAGATAGAAGTCTTCCAAAACACTGAAACAAAACTTCATACCAGGGTTCTCATAGGTAGAAGATCTACCATCCTGTTACACAATGTATAAGTCTTACAATGCAAAAGGTGTTGGAAAACTATAGAACCAACATGAAAACACTGCAAGATGAAGCAGCTAAATGCATACTACAAGGGCTTTCCCATCCACACCACACCCGGTCTAGAAATGCTCTGTGTGCAAGCACACCAGTGCTTCCAGAACTGCCTATACAGTACAGCCTCAGTACATACAGAACATTCTCAGAAATTACAGAGAAAACACTGATATTTGGACATAATGGTCAGCCAGGCATTAGAAAGCAGAGTAAGAAAAAGAAAGGTGAGAAAAAAGAGCACTAAGGAAAAAAAGAGAGCAGAAAATAAGTCAGAGCCTGTGCGATGAAAAGGATTTTTCTGTGTATGTAAGCATAACAATCGCTTAGCAGATGACAAAGCACAGCACTGACAACAACAGAAAATATCTTCTCATGTTTTTACAATATTTACAATCACTTAGTGACTTTTCGGCGCAAGCGTAAGTTACACGTGTCACCCAAAAAAATCTGCAGGCACTCAAACATTCCTGCTATAATCTGAAGGAATGCAGAAACATTAAACATACTATTAATGGGGCAGGAGGACACTTAGCTAGCTGCTGGCAGCCAGATCTATGCCCATGTGCATGAGAAGAGCTAGTTAGCTGTTAGTTGTTAGTAATAGTTTTGTGCCTCTGTGTAGGACAGCCTGTGGTGTCTTTGTCCAACAGAGCTAGCAACTAAACACACAACAGGACAGTTTCTTTTTAGAAGAACGTGAAGCTTTTAACACTTAACCACAGTTAAATACACAACACAAGTTTACAGTAAATAAACAAAGTGATTACGTCAGCTTAATACAGTTTAGAGGTAAAATTGCTTTAAATGTGAAGTCACACACACTACCACTGTATGTGTGACTCATTAAGCGCCTTTACCTTTAACATAAACGACAATAACAAAAGGAACAACATTATCATTTTGGGAGGGTTTTCGTTTTACTTTTTAACAGTTAAAATTGTTTTTCTGGATGGTTCTGAGACAGTGGTGAAAAAAGTTCATCGAAATCGCTGCATGACATGCGTAACAAGAGGAGGAGACAGGGCCAGAGAAAAAGGTGTCTGTTTTCAGTCAGGGGGAATGGACAGAGACGATGTTGGAGCAGACAGCAGTCAGCAGAAAAAGCATGGCCCTGTCGCTCGTGGTAACAGTAGACGGGCTCAATCGGAGGAGATCAAGGGGATGGATATGTGGAAGGACAAGGAAGGGAAGGAAGACAGTAATGCAGCACAAATAGCCACCAGCTCATGATCATGGAAAGACTGATTCTTAGATTACATCTTTTGTCATTTGCACATTTAGTTAATTATTTCTTTGCTTTGTTTTTTTAGTTTCTAATGTCCTTTTGATAAGTATTTGCTCTCATCAGTAAGGATCAGAAACAACCTCTTCAGAAGAGCAGGAAGAGAGTCTTTAGTCTTAAATTGAGGGAACAATGTTTAAAAAGGGTGGCAGCTTCCCCTACAAAGGCTCTCTCTTTTTCACACACTATATAAAATATAGGAGGAAAAACAACAGCGATGCAGTGATTTTGGCCCTCAGTATGAAAGACATTAATATATTCATGAGTTGCTGCAATCATGCTCCTAAGAATGGATTTTTGATTTACCAGCCTAGCAAAACTCTGCTCTTACAATCACATATGCATTTTAGGTGTGGATGTATCTTCTCTGGATTGTTGTTTTTAAACAGGAAAGTAGAAAGAATTCCACAGGCCTCAGGGTTTTCTAACTACAAAATACTCCTCAAACAAAAGTGAGGGAACATAGGTTGAATTCTCCATTTGCATGTCAGCTGTCATATCACTATTGATTGGCAGCATTCCAGCGACACATACACTCTTCCTCAATATGTATGGGAAAGGAAACCTGGGACTTTAGAGAGATAGCAGCAGGGAGGAAGAGGAGAAAAGGTATGGTATCTTACAGATGTTTCCCAGCCTGGATTCTGCCTCTGACAAGCGTATCACTCTCCCTCTGTGTGATCTTCCCAAACTTCTAACAAAACTCAACAGATACATAGGACAGCAAGTAGGCCAGAGAAGGAATGAAAGACTAAAACACTATACATTTCCCTCCAGGAGGGTTTTGTTAAACAGTCACTCTCATGTCAGAAAAGACGAGGACTGACAGGTGATGTTCTGGAAACTTTTTGGCAAAACATAATGTAGAATAAAGTGGAAGTGTCTCAGTTTTATAGTGAAGTCACCAAGTATTAGGACAATGATGTGTTTTTATTGTTTTGGATCTGTACTTCAGCACAGTGGATTTGAAATGAAACAACATTTAAAATGTTGGTTACTGTTCCCATGTCATCTATACCAGCCACTGGAGCAGGGCTCCTGACTGCAACCAAATTGTCACGTTGGGTGACCATTTTTTGACACAGCGCGAGTAATTTTTTAAAACTACCCATGTGTGCGCGACCTGCAAATTTGCTTAGTTTTTTTTTTCATGTTGAAAAAAAATGAGAGAGGGAGTCCGCCAGTGTCAGCCTGTGGCTGGAATCACACTGAGATGTGTTGTTCTGGGCACAGTCACTCCAAAAATGCAATCTGAGCACATGTAAGGAAAAATGGCTGGGAGCTCCTGTTGAGTGCTTGACTGTCCCACAACTACGGAATCGTCAGTTACAAAATTTACAGAAGGTGTTGTTCAGACCTGTCTCCCTCCGTCCACGCCTCAAAAAAGTGGGAAAATGCCCTCGGGGACGCAGCACCATGGCTGTGGGGATGGGAGGCTGTGAAGTGACACTGACCAGTACTGCGACTCTGCATCTTGAGCGCCTAAAGTTTAATTTTTTTAAAACTATTATGTGCAGCAAAAATGAAAGTTAATCACATCTGGATCTGCTGTCAGTCAGTTTAACAGCTGCTTGTGTCTGCACACATCAGTATTATAATATCAGGCACACAGTTATCAGAGTTTATCTCTCTGTAATGTTACCTGATCAATAAACATCTGCACTGAATAAGAAGCTGCATGCTGGATTTAAACTGTGCACTGCGTCAAGCAGAGGCACACAAATAATTTCTACTGAAGAGAAATGTTTATATTTTTGATTAATTAGTATTGTCAGTTTTTACTGATGTTCTGATTTTGAAGTTATTATTAGTTTTTTGAACACTGGAATTTATTCATGAGGCAAATGTTTCAAGAAAATTTAGATTTGGTCACTTTTATCAACAATCAATAGTCAGCCCTACAAATGATTTTTTTTTTTTTTTTTTAAAAACTGGGTAAACAGACTCACCTCTGACTTTAATCCATAAACATAATCCAAGTCCATAACAATCCATGTGGGAAGTAACAACTCATGAAAAGAAAACGGTTTCTAATGAATGCAGAAAGTTGAAATTGGCGATAAAGGTCGATTTATGCTGCATTCACACGGAATCAGGCAGACGGTGGACGGCAGATGGCGGGAGTCAACTCATGAACAGCACGGAATCAGACAGAATGGAAGGACGGCAAAATTAAACACCCATGACAACGTGTTGCTGCAGTGATGTCATATCATTACAAAGAATGAAATAAAATATATTTAATTAAATCATTTCATGACTATGATTTTAC
The DNA here is from genome assembly GCA_029874485.1 of Naso brachycentron. Lineage (NCBI taxonomy): Eukaryota > Metazoa > Chordata > Actinopteri > Acanthuriformes > Acanthuridae > Naso > Naso brachycentron. The sequence continues at coordinate 4,304,647 of JAQFJA010000004.1, forward strand.
ATAACTTCTCTAGTTACACATCCAGCAGTAAACTGCAGCTGTTTCTTATTTTCCTATTGCAAACTTAACATAAAAGTTACATTGGAAGACCACAGCTTTATGTTGACTGCCTTCCATGTGACAGCTTTTCATTTGACATCTCAGTAAGTTTGCAGGCTGTGGTGAAAACAACTCCAGGTATTAGTGCACCAAATTAATCACCTTCTCGTTGTCGAGATCGGTCATGTTTTCTCCTTGCATGAAGCATTTCAGGATTAACGTAACATCTGGTTGTAAATTCTGTTGTGGAGGACAGCAAAAAGTTGACATATTTTAACTTTTGACGGCAATGCCGTCTGCTGTTACTGTTTGCCATTGCCGTCATTCTCTGCCGGCCTCATCAGATTTTACCGTCCTGCTCTCATCCGCTTAAATGACATCCAGTTTGCCGTCTACCGTCTGCTTGATTCCATGTGAATGCAGCATTAAGGTGTAGCCCCTAAATTTTCTGCTGGGACTCCTAAAAAAAATTCAGTAAGGGGCTAGAGAACTCCTAGTAAATAAAAAGTTAGTCTGGAGCCCTGCACTGGGGTCAGAAAACACACCTCGAGCAGACACTGTACTCTGGCAGAAGTGCAATAGAAGAGCAACACATGCATCTGTATGTGTTTATAATGAACCAAAACCCACTGGATTGGGAGGATGAGGGCATCTTTTAAGTGAGAAGGCTGAGAGCACGGCAAATTTATTGCACCTCCACTGAATTCATGATCAAGTTACATCAGCACTGGTTGGTGTCTTCCTGCTACAAGTCTATGTGCACCTTTCCTGTCAATGCCTGCGTAGGGTGGGGGGAAAAGAAACTCAGATAAAAATCCAATTTCTTACCTCTTAAAATTCTAAATCAATATGAAGATTACAGATCTTTTTATTTGTACATCATTTGCAATGTTATGGGTTCCCTCCCTCAGTGCACTGGAACTTTGCCATACGAGCAAGTGTAGCTCCAGGATTGCGTTTGCTTTTACACACTGTAGTAAAGCCTTTGGGTATATTCTAAATTTAGTAAGACCCGAGGAACAATTAGTGTGACAAAGTCTGGCACAAAAAATCCCCATGCAACTAAGGAACGAGATTTTTAAAAACAGAAAAAATAAAGATGGCTGCAGAACATTTCCGGCAAAGTAACACCAAGGAGTAAGCCAAATGTCTGCTGATGTCTGTGGGTTACAGCCAGACACTGACTGCAACAGAGCAAATACCAAAACAAAAAGTTTGTGCCAACTTTTGCAATCACTTACTGTCCCTTAAATTTCCCCTGATGCAGATATAAACACTCCAAAATGAACAGTGAAAGTCAGCACTTTACCGTCCTTTTTACTGCTTCACTTCAGATGCAGTGTGGCAGCATACAGAACCAATACACACTGACTTCACTGTATACTGCTGCTAAGTTTTACACAAGTAAATCTGATCTGTTCAATCAATTTATGCTAGTGTACTGTTGAGAGTCTGGGTGTGGTTAAGATGGCAGTAAACTATGTCACCTGCTGTCAAGATGGCTGAAATCCAGCAAATTGAACTCTCTGTTGTCCTGAGAGTGGTAGATGGTGTCAACATCCTGAAACAGAGAAGACCGAGAGAGAACAAAAAAAGAGAGAATGAAACAAACAGTAGCAGAAAGGGGGAGAAACATAACGGACAGATGCATTAAAAAGGTCCCATTCTTTACAACAGTACAAAAGCCAGGAGTATATTAGAAAACACAACAAACAGAGTCAGTGTCCTCACCCACTGCACCTCTTCTTTGCAACCAATTCCATTGTAGTCACAGAGAGCTGCATATGTCTCAGAAAAACCTCCTGAAAGAAAGAGAGAAGACAACAAATGAATCCGACCCAAACCAGAAGAGGTAAGAAACGGCAGGGATAGAATAAAGCTGGGGAGAGGACACTGCAGGTCAGAGATGAAAGAGGATGCCAGAAAGAGCGAGACACAGATCGTCAGCAGAGAGAAACAGATTGGCTGTAAATATTGAGGTGAGATGAAAGTATTGCACCATGAAAGAGCTCTTCTTGTAGATTAATAGGATTACCAGCAGAAGGGGAGTGCATCCAGCAACTTTGGTCTTCTGACCCACTTAAAGATGAGTCTCCAACATGATTTGGTGCAAGTCAGTGAGTCAGAGGGTGGATGGACTGAAGCACAGCTGTGTATGTCTGTATATGTGTGTGTGTGTGTGTTTGGGGCGATACAGACAGAAATGTTGCTCACCGCAGGTTTTCTGTGGCTCTAGGGACGATTCAGAGTTTGGTGAAAACTTGCGGTTTCCATCACTCAGGTCTCCCTCTGCTCGACAAATTGGAGGACTGAAAGACAAGAGAGATGTTCAAGCAACTCAAGAGTCTGCAGCTACATTAAGCTGAACTTGGCTCAAAAGTGCCTTAAGCAAAATGTTGATTTTAGCATGCTCATATACACACACTAACAACTCTACACAGGGATGTGAAGCAGGTATAATGTTTACAATGTTCCCCATCTTAGCTTTTAGCATGTTAGGTACAAGTATGTAAGGTAGTTTGCAGGTTTTTGATCAAAGGCATCAGTTAAATCAAAATATGAACCTGGTGACTGGTAAAAGATACAAAGCTTTCATCTTTTAGGGAACATAAAATTGCGTACCAAATTAAATGTGGGGTACAAGAAGACTTTAAAGTGGGCATAAAGGGAGAGATGTGAGGCAGGGATGTTGCAAACAGCTGGACGTAATGAGAGTTTGTCCTGCTACTTGAAAACCACTTCTAAACACCATCAGCAGTGGCCTTGAGACACATCTCATGGAGGCAATTAAGGTACAGGAGGTAAGAAACTAATGCAGTTTTTGATCAAGGACATTTCAGTCTGAAAATGCAGAAAATAAACCCAAATGTCAGAAATATGACGAACACTTCCTCGAGCTGGATTAATTTAGGCTGGCTCAAGTGACTCAGCACAGCCAGTGTTTGCAAAAAAGTGCTGGCTAATTAAAACATGCAAGCAGTTGTAGCAATGGAAATAGGTGGCGATTCCAGGTAAGAGGTGAATCTAAATCGAAATCTTAGAGCCTTGTTCAGACTGCAGCCAAATCTGTTTTGTTTCTATAATCAGATATTCAAGACCGAATGTACACTGTCCTTTGCAAGTGATCAGATTGGCTTTGTTGCATTCAGACATCATCGCTCTGTATCTACCTATCTGCATGAGTTACTGTGGTGACGACGTAGGGCATCAGTATGTGTGCTGGTGATGCAGCTTTACAACATGAAAGTACGACAAATGAAAAAAAGTGGAAATACATCATCTCACTATCCAAACGCACTGTCAAATCGTGATGCCAAACTTCATCACACCAGACAGACTCGGCTACAGAACAGACCGATGAACATCAAGATGTTCTGTGCTGCAGTCATGGCGGGCTTCACTGCGCAGCGAGAGGTTTGGCACCGTTTGCAAAGCAGTGAGTACCGGGAGCATGTCGTCCTTAGGACACCTGATGAGGACAGGTGGGGCGCAAATTTTATATTGTGCTGTGGGACATTGGTCAGGATCTGTGGCCATCTAGTAACTGTGTTGTCTGTCAAATCACTCCATTCAGGTGAACAATATCCATGGAGTGAGACAAAAAGCACTCTGATATCCAATTTGAATGACCAGAGCGTTCGGACTCCGATGCATCTACAGAATCTCATTAGAATCACATTTCAAATGTTTGGATCTGACTTGCAAAAATCAGATTTCATGTGGGTTTTCTGTTTGTTTCTTTGTTTGTTTGTCTTTTGCTGCTTAGGCTTAATAAAATCAATCTGGATATGCCAAAAATCCGATTTGGGCTGGCAGTCCAGACAAGGCCTTAAGGTAAACAAGGTCGAATAACAAGTTGCACTGCACACTGCAATGGCAGTGCAGATGTCTCATTTTTTGTCCAAGGGAGCGCCCACAGTGTCAGACTTTATAAACCACAGCTCTGAAGAAGAAATGTCACTGAATCACCACAGTCATTAGGAATTCACTCCCTAAGCACCATAATGTTAATCAGGGAAATCTATCAGAAGTATTGAGATATTTCTGTTTGAGTAAAATGGTGACACTTGTATCTACAGTATACTATAATTTCCATTATCTATATGTTAAACAGAGACAACATCTATTCAATAGTTGACTTTGTGTTAACTTTGTGATAGGTAAACCTCTGGTCTTAATTACAAGTTGAAAATGGATAGCAAATATTATTTTTCTCTCTCCCTTAGCTGCTACTGCTGAAGAGGCCTTGAGCAAGGCACTGATTTCCCCGCTGCATTAGTGGAGCACTTCAGTGCCCAAGAGGCAGATACTATGCGAGTGTATGAACCCTCCCACTCCCTGCTAGCACTCGGCCCACAAGACACTGTTAGAAATAAAAAATAAACTCTCAGACAACTTAGTAAATAAGGCTAGTAAAAGGCTATTTACCTTACAAAGATTTAGAACTAAATTTAGTTTATGTCGACTAAACGAAACACAGCTGCATAATATTCTCAAAATGGTAATGCTGTCTTACTTGCATTGGCAAGATGCTAATTTGCAGCAGACTTGATTTCCATGGATTATAGCTGCTCCAGTCAGAAATAAGATGGAAAGTGAACATCTCCAGTGTCGAATGTGCTTATGACATTGCTTGGGTAGTGAATAAATTACCAGTAAAATGTAAAATTGGATCCCTAGGATACAGTTTGAAGCCACAGCTGCAATAATATAAAAAGAAGCATATTCTTCGGCTTACTGCTTGTTTTCTTTTAAATATTTCTGTAACAAAAAGCATCCAGTCATCAGAAAAAAGTAAGAACTGGGATCACAAAGTAAATACAGTGTTAGTCTACATAATACTGTGATGCACCTGCTTTGGCTTTTTGATAGGATTACACCACTATACTCTAGCATTCAACACACATCCCCCTTAATCCCATTTGTCAACAAATCACACACAACACCTAACCACATCCATGACCTTAATCCTCACCTTATCTAGACAGTCATCATTCGCCCTGAAGCGAACATGTATCTGCCCGTTATCTCAATACTATCTGCATTATGAACTTCAATGTAGCAGCGCCAATCAGTTATAAGGCTGCACAATCAAAACCACAACAACATCCCTCCCTCTGTCCTTCCCTCTCCCTCTATTCTCTTTGAATGTTCTCACTGGAAGCAATCATCTGGCGTGCCCCTAATGGAAAAGACCCATTCTAAAAGATGATAGAGTGCGGAGATAGCCTTGTGCAGGTCAATAGTCAGAGCACAGTCAATCCCATTGCTCTTATAAATTGTAAATGAGACCCACGAGGAAGGGGAATACACTTTGCCTTGCTTGCCTGCTCACCCATACATTCACATCACCATGGGACAAGAAATTTTACCACCTGTACTAAACTCTATCCAGCCATTTTCTTTAGTCTGTGCCCTCTGCGGTTCTCTCTCCAGAAAGTCCAGAGGACACAGAATGATGTGAAAGAAGGGCTTTTTGACTGGAGGCCTGCGTCGATTGCTCCATAAGTGACTGTGTGTTCTGCTACTCACTGCTTATACTAAATAAGCTGTTTAAAAAAAGGGAAAAGAGAGCCAACACAATGCCTTCAGGTAACAGCCTACTCAGTGTCAGCTGGCTGATTTAATCCCAGTGATTGCTGGGTGTTATAGTCTACCGTGACACAGAAATGGGTCGGAGGCAAACTACAGCATTACAAGAATGCATTTGGCTGCTGAAGAGGAAAGCTGCCCAAAAGTGAATCTGCCAACTTGCCAACGCACTGTCGAGTGCTGTTAACGTCGGCCAACTTGTCTTTGCTCCTCAGCACAAACAACACAAAAACAGAGCAGCTAGTGCTTTGTGCTCGAGGCGAGGATGCTCAGGGATCCTTACGCATAAATGGAGTTGTTGAACACTCGGGAGAGGGCGTAGTTGATGTGGCTGACCATGTGATCCAGCTGATCCTGGGTCTGTAGCCTCAGCGAGTACGTTGTCTTGTCTGTGTCGATGACGACCTGTATGTGGACACAACAGTTTTTAAAGAGTTATATTTAATACTACTATTAAAGTCCAAACAGTAGGAAAACAACTGAACTTCGGTGTGTCACCTGGTGTTCTGGATAGGTGTTCATTGCTCGGATTTCCAGGAAGTTGAAGGTGACCTCCATCTGAAAACATCAGAAAAACATCACTGTATCCACTGATGCATTGTCAAAATTCACAGTTTACATCCTCATAGGATAATTATGCCTTCTTATAAACCGGGTCTTATTTTCTTGGTTTTGGCCTTCATTTCTTTGATCGCAATAACACTGTACTCGCTTCAGTGTCTACAGAGATTGGAGAACACAGCAACATCACTTAACAAGTGTTAAATAGGACTTTAAAGCAGCAATATGTAATTTTACCATGACCTGCAGCTTTGAAAAACCAAATAAAATGATACATGTTAATATGTTGCACAAAACAGTAATTTCAGTAAAACCAGACGATATTTTACTGAGAAAATACCCTCTGGTTTTCCCTCTGATGTTCTACGACTCCTCTGCCTTAACTCTGATTCACGGTGGTTCCTGAAAGCAAGATGTAGGCTCCCTGCAGACTGAAGCTGCAGCCGCAGCAACGGCTAGTTGTGTAGGACAGCTCCGCTTAATAAAAGGCTGCACACAGACAGGCGTGGGGAATCTCTAGGCACCTAACGATTAGATTCGATTACGATTCAGGGCCCTACAATTAGATTACAAAATAATTCCCGATGCAACAAGATGCATCTTGACACGGTCAAACTTACATATTGTTGCTTTAAAAAGGAGCATCTAAGACAGTCACTTCTGTTTAAAAGAGGCATTTCGGCACTTGAAGGATGATCAATGCAGTAGAAAATGGAAAATATTTTTAAAACTAGTGCTATAAAATGTGAGAAAAAAAAAATCCCTTTTTCTCAAAAAGGTAGAAAACCTACAACAATCAGAAAGCACTACACCACAGTGGAGCAATCCTCTGGTGGGAGAGGTGGTGTGAGTTGGCGGTGCTTGGGTTTGGCTCGTCGATTTTGAAACAGAGAGCAACATGGCCGCTGGCTGGTCACAGGCCATCCCATATTCCAAATTTCCAGAGTTATTCTGGTTCGTGCAGTGTTATTGGGACTGATACAAATGTTGGCCAAAAAAACTGCATAAATAAATAAGACCTGAGTTAAAACAAACCTGAATTCTATTTGAAAGAGGTAACACAAAATTTTGGGAAGCGTGCTTTTTTGCTTTCTTGCTACATGACAAAATCGATAATACTTTTGTGTCAGTACAAAATGAATCTACAGCTTGTTAGCCAATCTTAGCACAAAGACTGAAAGCAACAGGAAACAGCTAACAGGCTCTGTTCAAACTAATTAGCACGATATATCTTGTTTGTTGAATCTATACAAAACATGTGACAACAAAATGAACTTAGCTAAATAACTGAAGTCTGCAGCTTCATCTTTACACATGGGAAGGATACTGATCTTCTCATTCATACTTTGGTAAGAGAGTGAATAAGCACATTCCCCAAAATGTCAAACTGCTTTAAACTATTCACTTCATGCCACCTTATCATCATCATTCAAAGTGTTGACTCCTATCATTCTAAAACATCATCACCACAGTTGTCATCATTATCTCCTCTCTCCTGCTCTGAAAATCTGCTACTTTTTTGTCACATCTCTTGCGAATTACCATGAGATCAAGGCTGGCAAGTGAAAGCCATAAAATTCTACTGAGAGCGGGGGAACATTTACCTTGGTGGGCACTTTGACAGCAAAGAGATACAGCCTCCATGTTGCCAGGACCTGAGGGGAGAACACATTCATTTTTCTGTCACAGAGCAGGAAATGCAAAATGCTAATCGCAGCAAAAAATAGCACGGCACAAACACTCCATAAAGAGAGCAAATCATCTCTGCAGCTCATCCGAATGGCTCGTAAGTCATGCTAAGCGCTCTAGACATTAGCAAGCTAATGATGATAGCGGATGTGAGGGGGTATGAAAGAAATATTGTGGCGAAATAAAGAGTCGTATGGCAGTCCGATTCATCGTACTAAGTTGTGTTGATGGACACAGTAGTATACAGTCTACAGATGCTTCATTGTGGAAGTGAGGAAACAGCTGGTAAGAAAGAAGAGAGAAGCAAGGAAAAGACAATGGGAAGAGGAAGGTGAAAGAGAGGTGTGCTTTAGCCAAAAGAAAAAAGGCATTACCATTTAGAAGTGTCTGGGGTAAAGTAAGAGAAGAAAAACGGGAATAAATTCACATCTGCCTATGTAATTAATCTCATTCATAATTCAAAAATCTATAATTAGCATACCTCATGCATGCACTATGCATCTCTATCCCCCCCTAACCCTTTCTACAATTCTTGGCCACGCTTTCCTCTTTGCTCTTTTTCAGCTGGCTCAAATTCTGTTCTTGTCTTGTCCAGAATTCTCTTCCTTGCATCCTGTCATTCCTCTGATTTCTCTCTTCATCTCCATGGAAATCTGTTCATTTTCCCCATCTTCCTCTTTAATCCCTAATCCCTCCATCTCCTTGTGTGCCACAGTACCCTGTCTGGTTTGCTCCCGCCTGAACACCTCACTCCATCCCCTCCTGCCCTCCGCCTCTCTTCTCTCAACTCCCCTGTCTCCTTTCCCGTTTCAGTTTTTCTATTCTTTTTCTGCTCTGTCGCTTTCAATTCCTCAAGGCCTCTCTGCGCTGAATGGCTAATGGCGCCCTGCTGAGTGGCAGTGAGAGGAAGAAAGAAAATGAAACATACAAAGAGAGAGAGTGAGATGGAGAGATAAAGGAGGGAAGAGAGGGACAGAGACACCAGATTTCCCTCCTGATGATGAAGTCTTCGGATACTACCCCAACTCCCTGCAAAGCTGGCCTCACAGATCAGCGCTGTGTCTTAGCTATATAGACATTCATAACAGACTCCCACGGAGAGACTGACGAGGAGAGGGAGAGGGATGAAAACAAGAGAATTAAAAGAAAGAGACAGAATGATACCCCCACCAAGAAAAAAAGAATCTCTCACGCTAAGCTGTGTTGGGGTCTTTGCAAGAGCTTGTTTGTTCAATCAGAGCTCATTGAATGACAAGTTTGAAAACTCTGTTACATAAATCCAAAAAGACGTGGGGGAAGTTTGATGGGACCTTAAGGCATTCAGAAAGAGCAAAAGGGAGGTGAGATATACATATATATATACAATGGGAAAATGAAAGACAAGCATCATCTCCCTTTGAAAAGCCTTGTGAGCTGACAGAAGGTCTCATCATGTAAACAAAGGCATCAATAATGCAAGATCTCTGACGGGTTTGATCCTCACATGCGCAGCAGCGCCTCCTGCATACAGTTTCTCCTTTCTTGATATATCGTTTACAGCCCATCGAAAGCGATATGCTTTTAATGCAGTGTGTGTTGGGCTCTAAAAGCTGTCAGAAACGCTGGCGGCCTACACTCAGTTTTGTGCCTGAATGCATCTAGTGTAGACACAGGCGGAGGACACAATTTGACGCCGCATTTGCAGGCTAGTATACATACAGTGTTTTAGGATTTTATACACTGCGGGGCGAAACTCTGGAAAAGTTTTTTTTTCTTATGCACAAGTGCTAGAGAAACTTATTTGTGCAAAGGACAAGTCAAAAGTCACAACAAATGATAATACTAAATGTCTTTACTTTATGTGCCGCTCTACTCGGCTATTTAGTTTCATACAAACAGTCAGATCAGAAACTATTTGGACAAGGACACTATTTTTGTAATTTGCCTCTTTACACCACTCCAATGAATTCAAAATGAATGTATCAAGATGTGGTTGGGCTAGACTTTCAGCTTTAATTCAATGGGTTCAACAAAAATATGGAATTAATCATTTTGGAATTACAGCCATTTTAACACATAGTTCGCCCTGTATCAGAGGTTTGAAAGCAATTGGACAAACTGACATCACTGTAAAAATTAAGGATCATTTTTAACATTTGGAGGAAAATCCTTTGCAGGCAAAGAGTGTCTGAAGTCTGGTACCCACTGAGATCACCAAATGCTGAGTTTCTTGGCAAAGCCTTTACTGCAGCCTCCTTTAGCTGCTGCTTGTTTGTGGGTCTTTCTGTCTTTATCTTCGTCTTTACTAAGTTGACAGGCGCTTAATAAAGTTGAGATCAGGTGACTGATTTGTTCATGGAAGACTGTTTCTTTTTTTGCCTTGAGAAGCTCTTGGGTTGCTTTCACAGTGCGTGTTAAGTCATTATCCATCTGCACTGAGAACGCTGTCCTATCAGTTTTGCAGCATTTGGCCGATTCTGAGAAGATAGTTTAGCCCGTTGCATCTTAGAATTCATCCCACAACTTCTATCAGCTGTCACATCATCAATAAACACCAGTGACCCAGTTCCACTGGCAGCCATACATGTTCATGCCATAACACTAACTTCACCATGTTTGACAGATGGTGTGCTATGCTCTGGATCATGAAGTGTTCCTTTCCTTCTCCACACTTCTCTCTTCCCATCATTCTGGTACCAGTTAATCTTGGGTTCTTTTGTTCAGAGAATCTTGTTTTTCAGATGTTTTTTGACAAAACCAAATCTGGCCGTCCTGTCTGATGTCTCTTGATTGAAGATTTTGACGACATATTACCTCATCCAGAGTGTTCTTGACCTCAGTAGATGTTATGAAGTTCTTATTTTTTTTATAAGGAATAAAATCTGCAATTATACTCTTCAAATGTCTTTGCGGTCTTTCAGGCCTTTCAGTGAACTCCCCAGTGAACTCCATCATTTTAACAATGCACCAAATTGTTAAATTGGCCACTTTTTAAATTTGCTGCTATATGTCTGAACGTCTTGTTTTGATTTTTACTCCTAATGATGGCCTCCTTCACTGCAGAAACATGTTTTGGACCGTATGTTCAGAGTTTTAAGGACCAGCTACCAAACTTAAATTCAACAACTGATACAAACTCCAGATGTTTTAGGGTCAGAAAAAAGAATGAATAATAAAAACAAACCAACAGAATTATAATCAGCACACAATTTAATCAGTCACACTGAGCCAAAAATACATTTGAGATTTGCTAAGATAAAAGGACCTAACTAGAGAGCAAGGAGAGCTAGGTCGCTAACCAAGTTTGAACAACTGTGTGTATGCACAAACTGAATCAAAGGATCAAATTAAAAGATCATGGCTCCGAAGTAAATACAAGTTCATTACTCAAAAACAATTTCAAAAATATGAAATTAATAATTTAATGTGTTGACATAGTTTCAATGCTTTTTTTTCAATGTTTTTGTCTAAGTTCTGCATTCACAAACAAACGGAAAAAAGCAAATTATTTTTGTGCCTGGTCAAGACGTACTGTGCAGATAAATGAACTGTCTGAAACAGAGGAAACAAGTAAAGCTTTTCTAAAGCAACAAAAAATTGTCAATCAGTAAAACTAAAGCCATGTGGATACATTTATACACCCATTAGTATTAATCAGCACAAACAGTCAGAGTTATGTGGATGTCAGACTAGACAATATCAACTTGAAAACAGCCCGACCAGGAAGACGTAGGGCATCAGGTAGGCTCGGAAATGACCAATGAGCATCGGGCGCAACAATCAACTGTTACATCTCGTGTAGTTTGTCTTCATGGATGACAACCCATGCCGCATGTAGGACACCTCACAACCTCACAAAAATACTAGCATGTTTGATTTTTTGTTTACCTCCCATGACCACCAGTAGTAGTAGTAGTCAGTGGCGAGCACTTTCTTGGTGGCGACACACACGTCATCAGCTGTAAACGATATATTGATCAGGAAGCAACATGCAGTCTGTCATGTTTCTTAGCCATGACATGGCAAGAATTTATGACTCTTCAATCATCTAATCTGGCACAGTGAACATTTTAACAGACAAAAAATATCTTGAAGTCTGACTTCAGCATTAAAGTCAAACACCACTGGCCAGGACTTTCCCTTATCATGTAGCGTTCCTGCAACCTTTTTCTCTAATGACCGACGAAAAATCCTCAAAGCTGCCCACAAAATCCCCTGAGATGAGATGGTCGACTCTTTTGACCTGGTCAGCCGAGGATGCGGAAGGTCACAATCTTAAGCAGTGATGAGGAAGAGGCAAGAGAGAAGGTCTGGTGGGCATCAGGGTATGAGGGGTTATAGAGGTGCCCTTGCTGTGACAGCACTGTGTCAGAGGAACTAGTTCAAAGAGCAATCCAAGCCAGCCGGCCCCTGAAGCAGGCTGTGAGGGCACGGTGGGAGTGTGTGTCATAAGGAGAGAGTGAGTGCCTGTGCACGGAAACAACAAATGTATCTCTGTCTGGATGTGTGCGTTTGCATGTGCACGCAGCCAGGAGGGCAGAGGGCGGGGGCTTATATTAATCATAAGCCGTCAGGCTCTGGGTCTTGCACTTCAAACGAGATGGTGCAAATCAAAGTGTGTCTCTCAGTCATGTGTGAGTGTGTGTGTGTGTTTCTGTTGCAGCGATGCCTCTGAGGGAACAAGCCGAGGATCAGTGCCAGATTTGGCCGCCTGCGGTATTTCTGGCTCGGCCACAAGGGCATTTAATACACACACACACACACACGCACACAAACATCATGGGCACAGCGCAAAATCAGAAACATTCCGATACAGAAATTTGCATAAGTCCGACATGCTAGAACAGCACACACACTTCGTTTTGACTCTCATGCACATATAATGGTGCACAATAGCTTGCTAAGCTGGCTTTGGACTACACTCGCCTGTCTCTTCTTCTCTCTCTCTCTCTCTCTCTCTCTCACACACACACTCACACACACACACACACATTCAGCCACCTTCACTCAAGTGAACTCAGCATCACAAAAAAAACAACTCTGCATTCAGTCAATCTGTCAGTTTACGTGGTGCGTGTGTGTGTGCACGCGTGTGTACGCGTGTGTGTGTGAGTCTAACTGATGGGAGTTTGAAAGCACAGCTGCCCCAGGTCTGAGTTTATAAGTGGACTTTAAAGTGGCTGAAAGAGAGACACAGAGATGGAGCCAAATAAGAGGAAAGAAATGCAAAGCTGAAAAACACATCTTGTTCCAGATTCTCTCATAAAAACTGAGTCCAATGCATCTAAATCAAAGAGATGGCAAAGAGAGCACTCTGAATCCCAAAGGACCTCTTAAAAAAAGGAAAAAGATAGGAAGAGAGAGAGAGATAATGGCAGGGGGTTGCAGGGTTGAACTACAGATGGGAGGAAGAAATGGAATAGAGTTTATGAGAAGAGAAATACGAGCTAAAGAATGGCCACAATCAGGTGAATGGGCTGAGGGGAAAAAAAAGAGGAGGGGGGAAAAAACGTGAGCAAATGGGAAAAAACAGGATGAGATGGAGACGAGCAGCGAGTGTGAGAGAGGCCCAACAGATGAAAGAAAAGAGAAGGGTGGATACAGAAGCATCAGGACAATGAGAGCCAGGCAGCAAAGGAAGGAAAGAAAAATGAATAGGATTAAAAAAAAATGGAGGCAGACATATGCTGAGCTGCCTCTCATCCCTGACAATACACACACACACACACAAACACACTTATTCACACTTTCTCGCCTTCTCATGGGAAAAGAGAGAAGGTCAGTAGTCACACTTCATGGCTCTCTGCCACAGGCTACCAACATGTGTTATGATAATCAAAAGAAAGCGCAGTCCTAATTACAGCACAGAGCCCTTGCCACGCACCGTCAGATGGTAAATCCCAGACACTTTGCAGGGAAAATGACTCTGCACGGAGCATCTCGCAGCAAAAAGCCATGAAAAGAAAACCGTGGATGATGCAGTGGTAATGTTTGCCATCAAGCAAGCTTATTAAACCAAAAATGGCAATATGTTGAGAGACTCAAAGAACCCAAGATTCTGCTGCTAGCATGTGCTGTCTCTGCTTTACTGCTTTGTACTGGGTTCTTTCTTTCTAGGGACTCAGTTGGAGTCCCTATGCAACAGAGTGCCATCAAGGCCCCTTTCACCATTTAAAATGTTGTTTCTGGAACTTAGTGAGCGTGTCATGCTTTTGATTTTTAATGTGATTGACAAGATTTTTTCTCGCTTAACAAGGAATAGTCTGATAATTAGTAAAAAAATGGACTCAGTTTTATTTTAAGTTATCATATATTATCTGTCCTGAAGGTTAAATTATCTAAAACAAAAACAATGTAAAATTCCAGGCTTTGGGACTTTGAAGGTTGAAGGTTGAAAACATTCTCCCTCCCGAATCTCTTTTGTCAGGTTGTGTAGTGGCATAAATGCAAAAAAAAAGAGAAAGGAACTGTTGGAAGTGCTCTGCAGTATTTGGAACGGTTTTGTTGCTTGGCAGTATGTAGAGCTACAATGATTAATCAGTCAATTAAAAATTAACTGCCAACTATTTTGATAATCTATTAACCGTCTCAGTCTGTTTTTTGTGCCATTTTTAAAAAATGAGGAATCTGTGTGTTTTAGGCTGTTGTTTGGACAAAAGAAGCAAATCATATCGCAATCACATTATCAGTCCAAATAATTGCAAATTGCAGATTTCAGAAGTGAGTTCACTGTCTTGTTGAATTTAAGTTTAAGCAAAGATGTGCAGGTGTCACTGTTCAGCACTCGTATTGTGGGCAACAGAAATGTTTTTGATCATACCTCATATTAATTTCTGATTGCTGCATTACTGTGATGATCAGTGTTTCCAGAGGGCACAGTGAACAAAGCACAGTTCTCCTGTCGTGATAAGCAGGTTGATTGTAGTCAGCTACAAAGGAGGAAAAGAGAACCTTTCTATTGGTCAAAGAGAACCAGAGAATTCACAGCCGGTCCAACCAGTAAGATTCCTGTCATCCATCTCTAGTTAATCTAACCTGCTATGCTAATATTACCTAGTGGACCTACTGAAATACAACTATACAACAATTAACATCCATTCATCACAATATTTATTATAACCTGAAAGCACCTCCACAGCCAACCTGCTTTTGTTTGTGCTTTAGAAGTGAGTCTGATGTTAAGCACTTTGTTAGGCTGGATAATATCTGAGGCAATCAGTGTTTTTCATCAGTTTATTATATTAAAGTTGCAGTAGATAAATTCTGCAAATAAGCTAGCAAGTTAATATTAGCTGTAACATGAGACTCATTGGGAGGCAAATCCACTGCTGCCGTTTGTGTCGGCTCGCGCTTTGTCTTGTTTGCTGTCGCTCTCTCTTTTAAGTCCAGTTTGAACTGAGACCAAACAGTTGCAGGGAAAGTTGCAGCTGAGTAAACTGGTTCGCCTCAGCTCGAGCTCAAGCCGACTGACAGTGTCGCTTACAGACACTCTGAGTCAGAGCACGGTGAGCTGATCAGCTCATACCACCGTCACCTGCTGCAAAGAAGCGCAGCATAGACTGGCGAATTAGGGCAGAGGATACAGAGAGCGTCAATAGTTTTCCATTTTTATGCAAAACCCTCCCTGTGGCAAAGAAAATATCATGGAGACCAAATTAGCAGCGAATGGTGTCATTTTTCAACCACTATTACACTGTTTAATCAGGTTATACATCATAATGACAAAGTTAGGCCAAAAAAGTTGTCTAGTTTCATTTTAAGCACTAAAAGGAGCACGGGAACATTTGGTGATGTTTGTGAGATTACAATTTGCTGTGATATCTTCAGCCACAAAAAGCACGAGAATTTGATACTGGCAGCAACAAATTTCTTTGTGCGATGAAACAAATTTTACCTGGAAATCTCTACAAAAGAGGTGACAACCAGTTTGTATTGCACGTGTCAAAAACAAAAGACCATTTACCATTTACTCAATGATGGAAAAAGCAGCCACTTAAAAACTGTAAAATCATCTGTCATTCCAGGCGTGGCTTCTAGCTCCAAACAGGGTTAAGCTTCTAAATGCTGGATCCTACATTAGTCTCATAAAAATATCTCTGTCTGGTAACTGCAAATGTCTTTCAAGCTGTACGTAACCATATGTTTAAAAAGCAGCTCTTTCTTAAAAATCTGAAGGCTCCAAGCTAAGATAACCATGACAACATCATTGGGGGGTTTTTTTTGTGGTAAAACCGTAAAGAGCTCCTTCCAGCTCCAGGTCTACCTAAGCAGGCTGGAATTGCCACCACTACATTACCTTCAGGTCCGGACAAATCAGTTAAGCAAAAGTCAGTGATGTGGTTAACAGTGGACAGAGCACTGAGGAACAGGAGCAATTTAACAGTTCCAAAGAGCGATAAAATTCAATAATTAAAAAGATGCAGAGCGAGAAGATTGAAACACTAATTCATGCAGATGAGATTATAAAACCCCAAAGAGCAAAAGACAAATAGGAGAGTAGAAAAAAATAAAGGCAGAGAAGAAAAAAATTAAAACAACAGCGAAAATAACACAAAGACAAAAATGGGAGAGATCTGTAAGACAGATGTCGATTATGGGGGTCAACTACAAACATTAGGCAGACATTGAAACCAATGATCTTGACACTATTTTTTATTGATTTATTTTATTTTTTGTCCAATTACACTTAGTTAGGTATTACTATTATTAATATAACCACTTGT
>JAQFJA010000004.1:4341817-4354061 GCA_029874485.1 Naso brachycentron
ATTCTCTCAGACCATGACACTTACTAATAGCTGTCTGTGAGTATAAAGATATTTTTTCCAACAGAACACAAAAAAGTTATCGATGTTTTCCCCAAAGTTTCCTACTGCAGCTTCAAACATCAATGTGTGGCTCGTTCTTCGTTCCTCATTATACTCCAAAACTCTGGAACAGCCTGCCGGAGGATCTGAGTGGAGCTGAAAATATTACTACATTTAAATGTTAACTAAAAATCTTTTTAGTCTGCTTCTTATGTAGTGTCTTATTATAACAAATCTGTTGTTTATACTTGTTCTATTTATTAGCTTTTATACTTATTTGCTCTGTTTTATCCATTTATTGCCTGTGTTTAAATAAATATATTTTTTATTTTTATTACTAGATTTTACTACTGTAGGCTGTTTTTAAGTACATTCTTATTTGCTGTATTTTAGTATTGTAATTATGTCTTTTTATTACTATTTTATTGTTTTTATTGTTAATTCATTTTTCTTATTTTTTATTACCTTTACCACTCATATTTTATTGCTCAGTGTGTGTTAGTCTCCATTATTTCCTGTGTTGTTATTTTCTTTGTTCTTCAATCAAACTGTGAAGCACTTTGAATTGCATTTGATTTGTTTGAAAAGTGCTATTTAAAATAAAATTTGATTGATTGATTTATTATGCACTCACTCGTGGTGATTTGTGCATTAGTTAAGCATTAATGCAATGCTTTGTAACTTTGAAAAACTGAAATTTAACGATACACGTTAATTCATCGCACAAAACAGCAATTTTAGTAAAATCAGGTCATATTATACAGGGAAAATGTCCTCTGGTTTTCCCTCTGATGTTCGATGACTGCTCTGTCTGTCTGCATCCTTTTATTTTACTGGCGCTGTCACCAGCAGCGACCCAGTGTTCTCGCTGCAGCTTCGGTCTGTGTGAAGCCTACATGTTGCTTTCAGGAACCTCCGTGGATCACAGAGTCAAGGCAGAGCAGTCATAGGACATCATCTCTATAAAATATGACTCGGTTTTAGTCAAATTTTTGTTTTCTGCAACGTATGAACATGCATCCTTAAGTTTTGTTTTTCAAAGCAGTGCGTGTCAAAATTACATACTGTGGCATTAAGAGTTTTACACCAGTATTGTAGAGTGTTATCCAAGCTTGAATATATCATGTTGACTCTTTAGGATCACAAAAGTTGATTTACAGCCTCGGGCTTTGTCATTATGTCTAGACATCATATCAAAAGTTTCAAATCATTATCACTGTTATGCACAACATGATTTGATGTAATGCGCTCCAGTGGCTGTGATAGAAATCTCCAGGTGGGAATATATACTGCAGGACTTTTCTTGTGGTAAAAAATGATCAAAGACTCTGTTTTTTTCTGGGGATATAACTGCTGCAGACCCCTGCCACAATCTGCCCCTCAGGCCAGTGGGTGTCTCAGAAAGAGCTGAGAGCACAGTGGGTTTCTTCAGGATGGCAGTCGAACTGGTCAAGCTGAAACAGAAAGGGCTGCGGAGAATAACAGAGCTGTCATGCCACAAGTGTAACTATTTCTCAGTGTTTCATGTCATGTTATCTCATATTCAGGCAAAAAATAACTCTATGAGTTCAAAGATCTGCCAGTCAAGTGAGGGAAGTTCAAATGGAGCTCTTTACACAATCTTGAACAAAATACTCAGCTGTGTCATTCAAAATTACTTCACTCACACTGAAAAAGGGCCTGAAATTGGCTCATATGCACTGAAAGTTGTATTTTCTCTACTTACTTCTCAGGGGTGTTTTAGACATAAGACAGGATTAATGATTTATTAAGGTAACGATTTATATGCAGTGCAGCCTTTGCCACTTCTTTGAGCATCAAAGGAATAATGTTAGAAGAAGGCTTGGTAGTTTGGCAGATGAAAAATCACCGCCACTGTTCCAGGATTTCTTGTATAAACAGCAATATCACAAACTGTGACAGAGCTCATTTCAAAACAGTTGTACTGTTTGATATTTTTCAGTTGAAGCACAGGATGAACACAAAGTCAATAATCGATCACAGACTCCAAAGTACTTTTCAATACCTAGAAGGCAACAAAAACTAAGAGAGGAGGAAATGTTCTTTTGGGCTTTGAACAAATGACAAATGTTCTTTTTCACCTTATTTTAAGTCCTTGACTTGTGCTGAAATTGAAGACGCAAGGAGGGAAGATAAGTGAAAAATATTTAGTGAAGTGTCTTTACCACAACAACAAAAGACAAATTCTTGCAACTTTTCAGTTATTCAAAGATTACCTCTCTCAAGGATTCACCTCGTACAGTGATTATTAATTCTGCACCTTGTTTCAGAATGTTGCCAAAAAAGAGCAATATTTTATGAAGTGATTCAAGATAATTGGCTGAACCCTCGAAACTAATACCGGAATGTAAAAATAAACTAATTATCTCGCACAGTTTTTTGTGCGTGTGTGTGCATCTGTGTTAATTTGTATGTGTGTGTGAGTTCCTACTTAATTCTCGTTATCATTAGACAAGGTGGTGCATTAATGAATGCTTAGATTGGCTTGATGTATGCCGAGTCAGGCAGTTTGTGTCAATGAACTAGATAGTGGGAGATATGAGCTACATGCTAAACTTGTGCTTAAAGAAAAAGAGCAAATGAGACTTAAAGACCTCACAGGCCAAAAGATTCACTGCATGCTCCAATGCCATATTGTTAGGTGGAAGGAATGAGGTTGTGAAATCTTGGTAATTTAAAGCTTTGCTGTGAAATGCATAATAAAGTGTCTTGAAAGTGGTGCTGAAGGAAAGTTCACTAAAACATTATAATTAAAATGGTTTATTCCCCTCTGAGTCTTACTGTGCTCTGTGAATTGGTAATTTACTTAATGAGATACACTGTCAAGGATTCGTGCTCCCCAGTGGACAAACAGGCTTACCTTTGACAACTCAACAATTTTTTATGTGATTCATGTTTTGATTTTTTTACATTTTAAAAGGAGGATTACAGTGATATGACTATGGTGAAAAAACTTAAAGAAGGAATATTATACTCATTCTTGGGACATTGATTTTGACTTTGGACTCCTATAGAGCGGCTAAACACAATCGACTGAACAGTAAGGTCTTTAGATCTTCAGAAAAATGACTTGGACCTTCTCTCTTCCTTCTATTTTCTCTATTCTCTTAAAACGATCTGTGTAGCTTCCGCCTCCCCCTTTCCCTCATGCGTGCCTTCGCACTCTGCTGTACTCACAACCCCTTGACTGACATAAATTAAACTCAGCTAGGACACGAATAAAATGTTGCTTACAGCTTGCACTTGTCACTGGAAACAATGGTCCTTTAGCAGCAGTTTAACTGTTAATCCAGGTCATTTGCTCATGTGGAGGAAGTAAAAAAACAACATTAAACATTCTGAACATGTTCATCTTTTTAAAAACATCGTTTAAACACACTTTTGGACACATTTTCACCTACTTCAGTGGAAACAATGAACTTGTGTCTTAAATGCACAAAAGCGACTTATGCAAGGATGCACTGCGGACAGACACAACATGAGCAGTACCTACTTGCTTTTAATTATAATCAATGCAGGAAATCTGCACTCATCCGTGTAGGCTGAGGTGAAGGGGATGAGCGCTTTCATAGCCTTTTAGAAGAGGTCACTGTCATACTTCCTCCATTTTTTTGCACCAGGTTTTTCTGGTCTCTCACTGCACGTGTTGCGAATCAATGCATTCCCCTCACGTAAGTTAGCTAGCTCAGATGTAAGTTATTTCCTTCTTATTTCTCATCTCCTGTCTCCCATCAAGTTTTCTGGCGCCCAAAAGGGGAGTCCCATTTCACACTTTTCAACCACCGAGGCCGAGCAACAAAACAACAGTGCAGCCTTGTGTATTGTCAGTATGACCCTGCCTCTTTAGTCCTTACAGACACCTATTTCCTCAATAAACACTGACTCATGTAAGGACATAATAGCTATATCAATAGTTGAATGTCTTCTAGTCTGCACTATTAAGCCAGCAAAAGAGTAGACAACAAGTTTTATTAACGTAATGTTTGACCTGATGGTGGTATAAAAAAGGTCAGAGGTCATTCACTGAGCACCTTGGGATGTGGAGAAAATAGGGGTAAAGGAAAAAAAAAAAAAGCTTTCATTTCGGTCCAAAACTTCATCATGTTATTACTAGAAATCATCTTCTGCAGACTTCTACTGTCCTCTAGCAGCAGCCTTGCAGGGTTATCACTTGTGTTAGCATAATACTGCAGTATGTAGGCTGGACCTGACGTTGTGTAAATGTTACAGTATGTTCAATTTAATTTAAAGTTCTGCATATGTTGTATATTATGAAGTTAATGAATGGTTACTTCATGATTGGAAGAATAAACCTGATAAATAAATATGTGCTAATTAGGGAATTAATTAAATTAACTAAATGACTGCTAATTTTCCAGGATACCATCTGGAATTCACCCAAGTGTTCAACGCCCTGAAGTGTTGCACACACAACTTTCACAGGAAACACTTGTAAGTATCCACTTTCAAAGGATTTACTGTGGCCCTAATTATGGACTGATAGCTCCTCTTTTATCCATCTGTGCCCATTTCTTTATTTAAACTCTCTCAGTGCACATTCAGGATTCTACTTAATTTTTTGACGGCTCCGTTTGCCCATCCTTCACAGCAGCTATCAAAAAAGCAGCTGTGGTCTATATTTTCCAGCCCTGCATCAGCAGGGGACTGATGACAGCAATCAAAGAAAAAAGGATTTTAGACAGCTGGGTTATAAAACCTACTGAGTCTATAAGTCTGTAAAATATATTAAATTGCTATCTTGAGACCCAGTGGGGTTTTATCTTCACTTGTTTTTGTGCTGATGTCTCAAATAGGAGCGTCTCTTGACCCCTCGTGGCTGCTGCTCATTGGGGAATTGAGCCTAATATGGAAAAGGTAATTACTGCGGCTTGGAGGTGGAGAAAAGTGAGAAGAGTGCAGACGGCTAATAGAAAAAGATAACAGATGCCGAACCCAACTCCATTTGCATACAAAGAAGAAATATGTTGTCTTACTGGCCTCTAAATAAAAGAGTCAAAAATGTATTTTTTCTAATCCAAAAGACTTTAGGTGTCAGCAAAAAATTCAATCCGTACAAAATTTCAAGTTTTTATGGTATCTCTCTGCAGGAAAGGTATAAACTGAAGCACAGCAATTGTGCAAGCAGTTTTCCTGTATCATGCTGCGAAGTGCCTGAGGAAACTTCACATGGTAGTCTCTCAGCGTGTCCCAGTTTATGTTATGTGGAGCCAAATCTCAAATGCGATTGTTTGAGATGATGGCTGAAGCCAGGGGGCAATAAGTGGGAGGCAGACAGGGGTTTGGATTGATAGACATGTGATGAAAGAGAATGATCTCTGACTGGGGGGCGTCTGAGGAGAGAGGCTGTAGGAAAGAATCAAGCTGTGGTGAGGAAAGACAGTCAGTGGAGGAGGGCAAAAGTACATTTAACACATAAAACTGTATCCAAACTATTTCTTAAAGCAGAGCACATAGACCCACACAACCTGTGACCTGCAGTAGTAACAGTAGCGTTGTTGTTGTCGTCATATTTTTACTTCTCTAAGCCAGAATCTGTTTGGAGGTTTCTGCCGGTTAAAAAGAAATTTTTCTTCACCACTGCCGCCAAGTTCTTGCTCATGTGGGAATTGCTCTCAATTGTTGGATTAATTATAGATTGCGCTCTAGACCTACTCTTTATGTAAAGTGTCTTAAGACAATTTATATTGTCATTTGACACTATGTTAATAAAATTGATGTTATCTGACGTGACTTTTTTAGTGTCACAGCAGCCCAAGTCTTGGGAAACCAAATTTGTCTCTTAAGCTGTGTTTATGTGAGATGTGCTCACCTACCAAAAAAAAAAAAGAAAAAAGAAAAAAGAAAGAAAGCTTTAAAGGTCTTTGATCCAATGTGAAAAGATTAAATACAAAGATTAAAGCTAGATGGCAATGATAGCGCAGTTTGAGGTGTTTTTGATGTTGTTTAATGTTTTATTACATTCCTAAATTTCATTAAGCAGAGATCAGAAAAAGAAAAATCAGTCAAGAAAAGCATCAAACTCTCCAATTATAACATATACCTGGTCAAAAATGACTGATCGCACCTAAAGATACAGTCTAACTGTAATGTTCTATTTGAGGGCTTAAGTTAATAAATATGCACACCAGATCTGTATCAGCTCGATACTTAAAAACTTTGTCTAATGTTATTAAACCTGCTTATAAACATCACTTTGAACTGATGACCTCAGATGTCTACTAGACAAAAATGTGGACTATTTAGACACCAGCTGTTATACATAATGAATTTTCATATCTGCTCAACAGTAAATCTGTAATTGACACTAATTAATAACAATACTTTTAAAATTCGAATTGAGTGTATTTGTTCTCCATGGTCAAGAGTCCTGCAGCATGTAGGGTAACATGCTGTCAGAGACATTTAATAGGAACAAAAACTTCCCACTGATTTCCTGTGTCAGTGTCACATTGGTTTCACCAGTTTCACCTTGGCCCCGCCCCTTTAAGAGACAGGAAGCACTCTTGAGTCCATTCATTCCTATGGGAGGAATGAACCTGATCAGAGATTATGACCAATTCTTTCTCCCCATCATCATCAAGATACATATTGGACCAGTTTTTCTCAAGACACATATTTTCTGAACATTCTGACACAAAAAATGTCATTTTTCTGACGCACAAAGGAGGAGAAAATTAACTTTGTTCGAGACCTGTCTCTGTCTCAGCAACACACTCCCGTGAGATTTGGGAACTGCTGCTCGCCTTGCTTTGCAACAGACATAAACGAACATTTAAATGGTCTCATAGGTGAAACCATGAATTATAAGTTAAAATTTACATTAAGCAAATATCATGCGAAACAAAATCCGTCAGCTTTCATCCATTCACACGACGTTAATAACACTTCTTTCTTTCTTCTTTTTGTTATTTGCCTCCCTCCTAGGATAAGCATTTTATGTAGTACTTTATGTATTTCTTCTTCTTTTTCTTCTTCTTCTGCTGTGTTTACTGGCATGGATGCGCCCTGCGGTTTACTTTGGGTACGTCCAGTATCAGATTCTAAAACTACATAAAATTCAAATCTGACACTAAAAATAACATAATTTGGTAAACAAAGACGTCACAGCAAGCACACAGGACCGTTTAGAGTTGCTGGAAAGTTGTCTGATGACTTTAGGCGGAGGCCGGCTAGCACTTCCCATTGACTACCAGTGTTTGAGCTAAGCTAATTAGCGGTGAGTGAGCTCTGCTTCTTGTCTGGAATTCTGGAGTGAGGCAAATAACATAATGGAAAAAAAGTTAGAAACTAGTCTTGAAAACTCAGAGTCACAAGGTGAAGACATCTAAACAATGTTTATAGTCATGTAAACTTTGGGTCAGGGTGCTAAACAGAACCATTTTGAAAAGCTAATAAAGTTGGTATATTCTCATTAGAACTGTCTTCAGTTACAAACTATAATACTTTTGTTTGAGTCTTACATGGCCAATGCAGGATTGCAGCTCCACCCATTCATCATCACAATTTAACTCCTGTTTCATGAACTGTTTTTCAGGTGGAGGACACTGTTATGTATGTTTTTTTTTATCCTGCAGCAGAATCAGCTAATATGGTTATAAATATAATGAAGCTCCAACTAACACATTAGTTCTTGAAGGCATCGTGCAGATATAATCCCCTCTCTCATATTTGATTTGATTCATGCAATAAATCACTTTAACAAGCTTTTCAGCCTCTCCAAATTGAAATTCTTTTCATCAGTTAGGCGAGGTGTTCACGAGCCTGAACCCCCGATGTGCTAATCTCCCTACGAGAAGGCTGGACTCCTCAGCGCAGCCTTTCCCCTGTGCAGCCTGTGAGGCCTGATTCCCCTCCACACATCCAAAACACATGCAGGTCAGGGAGAACGGAGAATTTTAATTGACCAAGGGTGTGAATGTGAGTGATAGTGTGTACAAGTGAGTTAGCTGTGTAATGAACAGATGATCTGTGAAGGGTGTTCCCTCTGAGTCTGCTGGGATAGACTCCAGACAGGCTCTGAATAATTATCAGCGAGGACAGAAATTCAGGTTATCACTCCAGCAGGTGGCAGCAGATGCAAACCAATGCACATGTAGGTAGGAAGTGTGGCTGTACAGGCTGTGGTTTCAGGCTCAGTGGAGCCGAGGTGCTCTGAGAGGATGACCTTCACTGCACAGCAGATCAGAGGTGACACATTATCTCAATTGTTGTGATTTTTAGATACAGTGTGATGTCTAGCAGGCAAGAAAAGCCTCTAATCCTGCAGGCATGCACACAGGTAAGCTTACAGCAGCACAAGGCTGAAATTTTTCCAAATCCTCAAGGGTGTAGAACGGAGTGTGCTCCGACACGGAAAGAAATGTTGACATTGTACATTCCTGCATACAACAGATATGTTTAATTTGTATGTTTTATATGTATCATATCAAAGGTTATACAATGGATGTGCTACAGACTTGTTTAGGTTACATACATATGAACTGACTTTTTCTGTGTCAGTCATTTAAAACAGCAACAAAAGCTGCAGGTGATTGTTCAAGACTGGTTTGTGTCCCCTTTCTACTGACAAAACCAGGTGTTTTTGACAGGATGTTTGGACATTTTGGAGCCATGTCTGTGATGACAAAAGTGAGTGCTTCTAGCTAAAAATGATCTTTTTATAACTTTATTTGAATTTGTTTTTGTGCCCAAAGCTAACCAGACCTTAACCACAGTGCTAAAACATATTTGTGGTTTGCAGGGCAGCAGGGCGGCAGGGTGGCTCAGGGGTTTGCACTATTTCCTCATAGCCAAAAGGTCCTTGGTTCGATTCCCACCTGGGGCAGGGCCTTTCTATGAGGAGGTTGCATGATCTCCCTGTGTTCACGTGGGTTTCCCCCACCATCAAAACCTGTATATAGGTGTATCTGGAGTCTTTCCCCAGGCATGGTGCTGAGGCTGTGCACTGCACAGAGTTAAATGCAGAGACCAAATTTCATAAGTGGCCAATAAAGTACCTTTTTTTAATTTTTATTTTTTTTACAACATTTATTCTGGCATTTGGGTTGTGAGCACCTGTCACTAAAGCTGACAGTTAGGGCTGTGTATTGGCAAGAATATGGCCATATGATAGATGTCAAGATACAGGGGTTATGATATGATATATCATGATGTGTTGCAATACTGAAGCAAGGTGATACACTGCATTTTTTAAGTCTAATTTTAGGGAAATTGTCATAGTATAAACACCACAATATCCATAAAATCTGAGGAAAAAAACCATTTTTTTGAATGCAATATAGAATATCATAGGAATGCTTTTTACACAATAGCGGTCGGGGAAAAAAAAAACCTCACGAAACAAACGCTTGGGAAGAATCATTGCTTGTAAACAATTAGACATCGATACAATATTTTTGAGAATTGATACAATATTGCAAACGATAATATCACGATATCGATATGTGTCAATACTTTTTTAACCCCTATTAACGGTGATATAATGTGTACTGACAACCCACGGTGCACTTCTACATTGCTGCAGGAAGGCGAGGTGAAGTCTCTGTCTCTGTGCCCTTGAAACTGTGTCCTTGCAGGTAGATGAAAGGAGAGGTGGAGAAAGGAGAAGATTTTGGCATTAAAACATTTATTTATAATCTCTAAATCTTGTCTGTCTTTATTTTATTCAGAGAATTAATGAATGACGAAAGGTCATTGACTTTCATGGATTTTCAGGCATTCATATTTGAATTATAATAATGAACAGTGATGGTGACCTCAGCTTTGTGTGGGCCTCTTCAGTCACTTTTATCCCACCAGTTAAACACTTTGTAAGAAGCAACCAATTGCTAAAAATTTTTCTTTCAGTGGAGATCCCAAAGTTCTCAAAACTACTTCAGTCAATTTATACTTTGAGGAAATTAATATAAAACGATGCATAACACATCTAAAATGTTTCCATTTGATAGATGCTGTAGGCATAAAAATTACGAAGATTAGGTAGTAAATAATTCCCTCATAAAGCTTCAGTGAAGTGCTGGAAAAAGGTGATACACAGACAGACAGACAGCCCTGAAACTACCTCACAGCTAAAAAAGAGAAGTAGCTTGAAGGAATTGGGATGTTAAGGACTATTGAAGTATGTGTCCAAATCTTTTTGAGTAATGTTTTTTGGCAGGATGATTTACTATATTGCATTCTCTTTAATATGTGATGTTTGGATCTGAACACTGCGTATTGTAAATAATTTAAGAATCTAGGCTGAATTATGTGCGTGTGGTCTTTTAATTGATGGCAGGGTAACATAAGCAATAAAGTACAGAAATGAAGAAACAAAGACAGAAAAACAAGCAATAAAAAGGCACAGACCCCATAATAAGCTCAGTCCCAATAATAGAGAGTGACTCGTAATACAAGTGAAGCAATGGGCAGCATATTACATCACCACCAGAGAAGTCACAACTCTAAGCAGCCCTGTTTCCTGGCCTACATGATTAAAGCCTTGGAGAATAAATGGGTGGAGATAAAAGGAAAAAAGAATAAGAGGCAGAAAATAAACACAAAGTAAAGACAATAATATGGGAATAAAAATATTAAGACAGAAGTTGTGTCCTGTGGACAGAAAAGCAAAATATGCAACCCTTACACCAAACCTCATTCAATTTTTATTCAAATTAAGCAAATTAGAATCAAAATCAAGCGTAGCACATAATTATGGCCAACATCTGGATCTTCTCAGTCTCGTGCTGAAGATGTCCTGTTAATATTTCATTCTGTACTTTGACTCAATAAATCAATTCAGTGTGTGGGCGTCTTTTTCTTTATTTATTCTTGACTGCTATTGTTGACATAAAGACAATATATTTCAAGATAAAATGGCACTGCGTTCACTCAAGAGGACAGATATGGTTTATTAGGTATGGTTCTTGTGCTACACAGAAAAATTCAGATTGATGACAAGGGAATTTTTAATGGCCACACACACTGTTTGAGTGTAGCAAGTGGGCAGTTGAGCAAACACTGGCTCTGCCTTTTCTGCAGCCCTAAGCAGTTAACATTTCTCCATGATCTGTAGGACAATAAGAGGCACAGCTCATGAGAACAAATCCCCGGGAACATTTTACTGAAGGCGAGAACATCCGCCTCAACTTATTATTCCACTCACTTCATCGAACAATTAAGCAATCTGACACAAAGGGCTAATGAACGTACTTAACTCTCTGTCTCTCTGTCTCTGTGTTTGTGTGTCTGTAATTGGTTATCATGTTCTCTACTTCTTTTCGTCTCTAATGATCAGCTGTGTAAATAGAGTCTGTCACCTCCTAGCAGATACACACACACACGGGCGCACATATCCACGCGCACACATGCACAGACATCTCTCCAGAGTCCTGAGCCACCGCGGCAACATTACCGCAGATACGATCGGCCTGCTCGGAGCAGTCGACCAGCTCAGCTCCCAGGAAACCTCGCAGGGCAGATAAATAAAGCGTAGGTGCAGACACTATCTCCTGCCCTCACCGTTTAGAAATATTCCACAGCCTCGTGTATCTGTATGTTCTCTGCAAATAAAGCAGCAGCTGGACAGCTAAACAAATAATGTATTCTGTGGGGGTAAATGCAGACTCACTTAGGCCAGCTTGCTGCTTTTGTGAGCTTCCTGTCACACTACGGGCCAGTTGAACTTGTCTGGTTCCCCTCAGGCAAAAATCTCCTCTCCTCATTTCATTGCCTCTACAAAGAGAACTGCACAGGGATTTGGATGCTTTCTGATAGGACAGCTAACTACAATAGAGCTGCTGCGAGAAAAGACATCAGTCACTGCAGGAATTTAAAGAAGCGGCAAGGAAAGTGACTTTCTTTTATTCTAACAGTATGCATTTTTTAATTGTGCCGGGACATAATTGTTTTATTTACCACCCAATCCCTGCACGCAGCAGCTAAATTGTGTCGTATATGTAAATGTGGATAAGAGGGAGAGCGTTGGGCTGCATGCTTAGCAGTGTCTTTGAATGATTACTGTCTGGTATTAGGCAAATGCTCTGTGCTTATGGAAGCATGATAAGGGATTATGTCGCCTCAAGTAACACCATGTCACCAAAAAGCAAGACAAGAAGCAATTCCAATGAAGATTTCTGACTAATAATGTCCCCTTCAACCCCGCCTGCCCCCCCCACCCCCCCCC
>JAQFJA010000004.1:4354161-4367443 GCA_029874485.1 Naso brachycentron
CTGAGCCTGACAGTGCAGAAACGAGATTTGCACGCCCGCCAACCTGCACCTCACACGTTGGCCCACCGTCCTAGAGTCGGTCGGCCGTCAACCAGCGGGGTCGCTTTCAATATCCAGCTCCTCCATTCATCCATCCCCTCCGCCTTTAAGAGTGTAAATACCTCTTGTGTAATTTACCCTGAAGTTCTCATTCACTAATTACCCCTCTAATCCTCCCCCACCTTGCCGAAACCAACTCCTGCTCCAGGTCTCCCCCTGTTACACTATGGATTCTCTGTCCGCTTGCTATGGGGAGATCGAAGTCTAATTAAGATTGTTAATGAAGATTTAATTTTCCACTTCAAATGAGCCAGTGAACTCCGAGAGCGTCCCGAGCGGAACGCATGAGCGAGACAGCGTGAGTTGAAAGAGAGGAGAGAGAAAAGAGGAAACAAAGAAGAGGAATGGGCCGGTGTGAAACACAGAGGGACAGGTGGAGTAAAAGTTATTTAGAAGGTTGTTAGGCGTTAAACTGCTGGGGAGGAAGTTGCACTTGCCTTAAGCTCCATGGCTGCTGAAATTCACCTCATTCCCCTACAGTTTCCTTACGTTTAGACGCCGCCTTTAAAGTACGTACTTGAAATGCAAAGATGCATTGGACCAGATGCAGACACACACATACACCCAAGCACACACGCTGTGCTGAATAGCCAGAGGGATTCTGTGTGTCTGTGAGGTTCAAACAGAATGAGGAATCTCCATGTACTTGAACTCACACACACACATGCGCGTGTGCCAATGTGTGTCCTGTGATGCAATCCTGCAGCACACTGAGTGTGTATGTAGCTCTCCAGTGCCATGTACAGTCCGTCGTTCCCTTTTAACAGAGCCATTTTTATCTCCAGCGCTGCCATTATACTATGATCAATTATGCATGCTGTAATTATTGACAGCACATCTCACCTAGAATGCTGCATTGCAGTGTTGACGCTTGAGGCAGACTGATAAACGTACATATAGGAGTCATAAATCGATAAGAATGTTGTGTTGGTTGTGAGTTATGTTTTATCAGCTCGGTGGTGGAGGTCGATGGGGGTTAAAGCAAGTTAAAGCTGTTTTGCTTCCGACAGACTTCTTACCCTCTGTAGATACAGGATGCTGCCTCCGTTGGGGGCAAGTCAGCCCAATGAATCTCATAATTATGGGAATGCACGGACACACAAGGGATGGCTTCGGCGCTCTGCAGAATCAGCTCTAACCCAATCACAACTACACTTCCATGCAATTCAACAGACTTGCATATTAACTGCTGATATGGTTCCGTCTGCCTATCCCCTCCCTCTCCCTTCACTTCTTTCCCTCCTCTGACTTGAGGCGGGTATTATCATTGTAATCAAGCGGAGACCCAGCTAACACGATCATTCTCTAAACCATCATGTAGAAATAATCCCCTCCTTCATATTTGATTATTGTAATAAATCTTTTTAACCAGCTATTCAGTCACACAGCAATGGTGTACATCTCCCCGATCCATCATTCAGCCAGGACGAAGACTGCAGAATTCTGGAGAGCTGCAAGGGTCGGTGAAGGGGCCTTGTACTATTTGGGCGCAGCTGTCAGGTCTGCTCTATTTGCTGCTGCTCTGAGTTCAAAATGTCCTTTTTCCTCTTTTTTTTTACGCCGGGAACAAACAGAGAGCTCTCCTCCTCCGTCTACGAGCATGATTGCTCTGCAGAACTCTTCGTCTGTCCTCTATTACTGACCTCGCATCCACCCATCGGGCTGGATCAGACCAGACAAGGTGTTCCTTCATCTTGAAGTCAGAGACACACACAAACACATGCACGCACACACACACACACACACAAACACTCTGTCGGTGTTTTGTAAATTTCAAGGGGCCAATTTGACAAGGCACACCCACCTACTCACAACAAGATACATGCTCACAAGGTGTGCACACATTTGTATGCGACGCACGCCACATCTCTCAGTCGCACTCTCCCCCTCTGTCTCTGCCTCCTGCAGACATACACACACACACACACACACACACACACACACACACACATGTACACACACAGAAAGCACACGCAAGCAGAAGAAGACTGATTATCCAGAAATTCGAGAGAGTGTAGAAAGGAGCACAGAGTAGGTCTGACTCATCTCTTTGAAATAGTTCCTTTTTTATTCAAATTTACAAAAAGAAAAAGTACAACAGAAATAAATACACTTTGTTCAGCACGCAATTGTGGAATTGTATCAACATCGTGCAGGAGCAATGAAGTCACTGGGGGGCACAGAACCGACGGGGTCTGTTTGGAGTGCAAAGGGCTTTTGAGGCCAGAGCTCATTACCTCCAACCTGCACCTTTAAGCTACATATCAGCACATCTAGATGATAAGATGCCTGCGTTTATCCTTTGAGCGTGACCTCACAATCCTTAGTACATAGGTTTTTTGTGACAGAGCACTTGACAAATGGCCTGACAGGACCACTTCCGTCTGTCACTGTAGGTTGGTGCATCTAAGCCAGCTTAAAGGAAAAAAAAAGAGCTGTGGAATGCTGGAGACTGCAGACTTTTATTCTATTTAAAACAACTGATTCATCTAATCACACTTTTGATTGAACCAATTTGCCAGGCTCAGGAGGTGGGATAATCAGCTCCGTCAAGTGGTTAAGTTGCCGCAGCACTCCAGAGCTCTGAAATAAGACAAATCAGGAGAATCATCGCTTTGATTTTGACCAATCAGCCGGTGCAGAACTTTGAATTAGACCAATCAGCAAAGACAAAACACCTGGAGCCAATCAAGACTGTGGAATAAACCATATAATTAGAATGGCAAGAAAGGTCACTTCTGGGTATACTTTGTTAATTGCTTTTGCAATGGCTGCCTCAGAATTTTCAACAGTGTTATGGAAATAAGGATAGTTATTTTGTGTGTGGACAGACAGGGACTCAGAAATTAATGCTGAAGAAAACATCGCCCTGATGATGCATTGGCAAAGCAACACATTGGTGTGTTATAACAATACTTATTCTCATAACAAAATGGTTCTTTGGCAGTCATTTCAGGTACACAGTGAAATCACTATCAGTCACTCTGTCCATTCAAAGTTATTAGGCATCCTGCTCCAATAAAATGAGGTTTAAAATAATAACTCTGGTTTATTAAATCTTGGGTCTTATTTTTGTAGTTTTGACTATCATTTCCATCAGTTATGACAACACTGTAAAGATTTGCCTGATCACTGAGAACAGAGAAAATGACATCATTTCTATAACAAAATGAGGCTGGTCAAGAAAAATAAGAGGAAGAGACAAACTGAATGCAGATTGTCGAATCCCATTTATGTGAAGAAACCAATCCAAAGGCCCAATGTGCAGTTGTCATTCCAAGTGTCCTGTATGCAGTTAAATCCAGAATGTATTCTCAGGCTTCTCATCTTAGCTCGCAAGCTAATGACTGCCTAGCCTCAACATGAGACTCAGACCCCATTTAGACTGCGCAAGTTTTCGCACCAAACAAAACACTTTTGTTGAGGTTTGGCCTTCCTTTTACATAGCAACGGCATGCTGGTGCCCCTGAAACCGCAGACTTTTGAAACCAGGTTCCAGAGTGCAGTCTTTTGGAACCGCAACCTTCTTTCCGGCTGTGTAAACTGGCAAACCACAAAGCTTGTGACAGCAACACTGAGAGCAACTTCACCTCACCTTCCTGCAGCGATGTAGAAGTGCACCGTGGATTGTCAGTACGAATGACATCACTGTTAGTAGGGGTTAAAAAAATATTGACACATATCGTTATCGCGATATTATCGTTTGCAATATCGTATCAATTCTCAAAAACACTGTATCGATGTCTAATTGTTTACAAGCAATGATTCTTCCCAATGACTACGCTAATGCTAATGCTAATGCTAGTGCTAATGCTAGCGCTGGCGCATATCAATGCATTTCGCAGTAGCCTGATTAAACTCCCTACAGTGCACCTAAAGCAGGTCTAATATGATGGGAGTCTGTTGAGGTGAATTTGGGTGTTCGTAACATAGTTTTAGAAGTCAATCTATGGCTAAATTTCTTTAATGTGTGACTGCTTAGGGCTTAGCAGCAGCATGACGTAAACAGCTCTAAACAGCTACAATGGTATGTCATTCCAAAGTTATACTGCCAACTATTGGCCTGGCTTGCATACTACAGCGCTTTTGGTTGTT
The DNA here is from genome assembly GCA_029874485.1 of Naso brachycentron. Taxonomy (NCBI): domain Eukaryota; kingdom Metazoa; phylum Chordata; class Actinopteri; order Acanthuriformes; family Acanthuridae; genus Naso; species Naso brachycentron. The sequence continues at coordinate 4,358,356 of JAQFJA010000004.1, forward strand.
CACGTGAACATGGAATTTTATTACACCATGAAAGACTCTTCCGTTTTTAGTAGGGCTGCTCTCGTCTAAACATGCCCTCAGCTTGATATGGGTGGTGGAGTCTCAGGTCCATGAGCCCCACAGGGGTAGACAGACTCCTACTAAAGGCTCCTTTTCTTTCCTACTGTATCTGTAGTAATCACAAAAATAAACAGTGCTTGCCAGGTCGCCAAGGTTGTTGACAGTCGCATTGCAATGGTTTATCCAGTTAAAGCTAAAAAGAGAGGAAAAGCAGAGAATTTTTAAACTAAATCATTAATTTTCAATTAATACAAGTTAATGTGCAAAGTACATTATTATTATAACTGGTTGAAATAATGTCATAAAAAATGAAAATGAGACCCAAGTTGCAATAAATCGGTCATCCTTAAAGTTTGGCACACAGTATACGACTGTGAAGTGTCTAATAGCCCATATGCTTTGTCGTTTCGGATTACTCTGAACATTACACAGCTGATAAAAACTTTTTGTAGCTTTATAGCTCAGTTTAACCCGGAGCAAGGTTCTGCACCCCCCCCACACTCTACTCCAGTTATTGTGCAGTATTTGTACATTGGTCCTGACACCATCCAGTCTGCACAGTGGCACTGTATGGACAAGTGTGTGGCTCAGGTAAAGGGTACAGAGGTGTGTATGGGTTTTTGTTTTGGTCAGTGTGAAACCTGACTTCCTGATCGCTTTAGTAAGTGCTGACAGTAGCAGACCTTGACAACAAGATTATGATGGACCAAACTGGTGGACACTAGCAAAGCTGGCAGCTTGACTTATGTGGGTGGCTTTACAGTGAACCAGTGATAAACGGTGACATTTCTGCAATGGCACACCAAAGACGTCCACATTCAGGCTCGGGTTTTATTGCAGAAATCCCCTCTGGACTCAGAAAGCTCAGTTCTTCAGGAAATTTCGTAAATTTGTCTAATTTTCAGAAAATCTGAGAATTTGTTTAAGACATGCAGAATGCAATATTAATACAGTCATTAGGTTGAATTGCCTGAAATGCAAAAAAGATTTTACAGTGCTTTCATTAAAGATTTTACTCTGAAATGCAAAGTTTAAAATATTTCTAGAGGGTAATTATCTCTAAAACTTTGCTTCATTTATCTCAGGCAGTGCAACGCTAATGACAGAGCTGTCCTTGAATCATTTTACAAATTCCATTTTAATATATTTTGCTACTTTTGCAGAATAATAATCCCGATTTCAGGCAAAAATGCTGATATGTTTTGTTGCATGCCTATTAGGGGAATTTCTCCTCACTCCATTGGATTTTCATCAAATGGGCTCCTCGCTGGGACAGGCAAGTTCTGGGGCTTCCTCTAACTAATATTTTGCACAACAAACTTCTGCCAGAGGCCACATGTATTATTGAATCGTTGGCTTTTCCATCTCAGAGAAGAGCTTCCACAAAAAAACCCCAGACCTGTTCATTTACTACACAGATGCTGGATACATTGTTGTTTTCAGTCCAGGAAGCTGCTAAATCCAGCTCAGTTCAGCCTTTTCTAATCTACAGTACATACATATAGTCCCAACAGGGCTCCATTTGGACATGTACATTTTTAGATTTTTTTTTGTACTCATTTTTTATTTTATATACTCTCTTTTAGCAATAATATTCAGTGGTATTTACATTTCAAATGCTTTTACATAGAGTCAAACATTGTATCTTTTTTCTTTGATTGACATCTTATAAAACAACTGTAATCTTTGACATGATTCATTATCTATTATTGAACATCACACAGTATAAAAGTGCATTCCAGCTGAAAACTTCAGCTCATTTGCATCCTGACCTTTTACAAGAACAAAAGCCTGTCGCGGGAGTCCCTGTGGTGTTGTTCCCCTATTATTTCATTACAGATCTATGGAAATTTTCATTTGGGCAGGACGAATGTTCTAAGTGGAATTGATTGCCTTTCTAGGTTCTTTGTTGTCTTCAAAAATCATGCATACTCTGTCCTCAAGACGTGTCAAGTGGGACTACGGGAGGCTGGGATACGCATAAAAAACAGGAGACTTCCTCAATAAAAAAACATTTAGGAGATCAATAACAGAGTCAGCATTACTTTATATAGTAGATGGAATACTTGCAGATGGTTTTGCGTGTGTAATTTACTGTAATACAATCAAAGCCTTATGCTGTTCATCAGCTGTTTTTGTGCCTGTGTGTGTGTGTGTGTGTGTGTGTGTGTGTGTGTGAATCTTTGTAAACATACCAACAGTCAACTACAAAAAGCTGAAGGGGCGGGTGGGATGGGGTGGGGTAGCATCCCTTAATCATCTGAATTTTTCACAATGTCTGTTTTCCTCGTGGGCTGGGCGGAGGGAGAATCTTTTGCAGGATTTAAATGATTTATCATTTTCATTTGGAATGAAGTAGTGAGCTGAATAATTCACTTTTCTGCCACTGCAGATGGAGTAAAAAGTAACAGATCTGTACAATCGTCTCACTTCCTCGACCATTTCTCTCTCTGTACATCCATCCCCTGTCCCCTTAACTTTGTATTTAAATATATATTTTATCCCCTGCGTGTTATCCTAGTTTCTAAACTTCCTTGTTAATGTTCACTCCAGCACATTGTCCCGAAGACTAATGATGCAGCTTTTGTATCATCAGTCATCAGTCTCATCTTTAAATTGTCTCTGGGGATCACGGTTTCTCTCTGCTACTGTTGCTCCATCTTTGTTGAGCATGCATACGTAAACAGCCACACGTACAATGCGGCGTTGCTCACACACTTCACACTTTTCTCTCACACCAGCACACATGCAGACACAAAGAGCAGACCAACGCACACAGGAGGAGAAACGTCTTCCTTCTTGTTTTCTGCTGTTTCTCATTCCACATGTGAGAGGTGAATTAAATCGAGTCTTGGATGTTTGGGTTGTTTTTCTTTGTCCAAAGCGTTTAACAAATTGTTGCTGCCCCGAGCAGAAGCAGCCTTTTGCATTGTCTCAGTATCTGTGCTCAACCATATCAGCGTTTCAACACTTATTGCTTTAAATTACATCAATCACTCCCTCCCCTGCCCTTGCATTCTCCATCTTCCCTAGGCTCATTTTTCTCTGTCTCTTTTTATTACTTTGCCTCTTCATCTTTCTCTCCTTTAACTTCTCCTCACATTATTCTGGCTCTGGTTTCCTTTTCATCATCCTCCTATTCCCTCCGTTCCTCTCTTGCTCCCTTTACCCCTATTTGTTTCATTTTTAGCCTTCCTCAGTCTTTCCCTTCCTCTCCAGTCTGCTCGCCTCCCTCTTTTTTCTCTTTCCTCTCTGGCTCTTCATTCTTTTCCTTCTCCTTTTTGGCTCCCTCTTCGACTTTTTCTTTCTCTTCCCTTTCTTTATCCCTGTCTTTGAAGAGTTGGGTTAGTTTCTGAAACTGAGGACCCCACTCTTCCAGGCCAGCTCCCCACTCCTCCTTCTCTGGATCTTTCTCTCCTTCGCTCTCCAATGAGCTGAGGGATCCAGCCCGCGACCCTGTGCCTTCCAGGCCGTACACCTGCACAGAGTCGTACGGGGGCTGTGATGGGTCAAAAGTGACCTGGGCAAGACGCAGACGTAGGAATTCACCCACCCTCAGAGCCAAGGAGGGACCCCCTGGCCCTGGTGGTCCTCTCACAGCCTCCATTCCTGGAACCCATGCGGCCCCAAAGCCCATCACTCCGTTGTACGCTCCCCGGGATTGCCCTGCGAAAGGGAAAAGCTGGGGGGTCATATCCCTCCTACCCAAAACATAACCCCCCAGGCCAACCCGATCTCGCCAGTCCGCAATGAAACCGGCTGCTTCTGGGTAGACAGATGATATCCCTCCACCCTCCCTGTCTGGCCTTGCGACCACAAAGTTGCTCCCCATCTCCAGTCCTCCTCTGCCCAAGCTGCCGGGATAGTCCCTCTGTCCAGACACCTCCCCCTGCAGGACAGTGGCGTAGTTGCATCCACTGGGAGGTTGCTGTTGTCCCTCTGTGGAGGCGACCCCACTTCCATTTCCACCTCCACTTCCCCCTCCCCCTCCCCCTCCTCCTCCACTGGAGTCAGATTCAGCCTGTCCGGAGCCTGTGTGTTTTGGGGACAGGCCGGTGCGGGAAGCCCTACGTCCTGCCATGGGGAGGGTAGCTGAATCACACACCCAGCCTCCTGCTCCGTGACCCTGGCCAATAATGGAGCCAGATCGGGTCATGACGAGGTTATGCTCCCTGGGTAACGTCTCCGACTGCACCTGGAGGGAACGTAGGCGAGCACGAGTGGTTTCAGTTCGGGGCTAGGGGAGGGTATGGTACGATTACAGTAACACAAAATGGGATGAAGGATCATTTAATAAGAGGCGTAATAAAAGCAGAGAGATCGGGGAGTGTGATGACATAGTGCACAAAAAAAGGAAGAAAAGTAGGAAATTGTGAAGATAAAAAGTGATTGAGAGGAAGGAGAGACAGACATCGAGCGGAACAGAGTGGAAGAAAAGCAGAGTTGGAAGAAGCCATAGATATTAATTAAACACTAAAATGAGCTAACACTGCACTGTGAGCGGGAGATGGAGAGGGGAAGTGATCGAGAGATAAAATATTTGAAAATTAAATAAAGGAAAAGGCCAGAGAGCCTTGCAATGGCCTAATAAATAAAACAAAACATAGAAACGATAATGAACAGCAGGATATAAATGTGCCTATAGGCCTGAATCATCATCACCATCTTCCCGCAGCATTGTCCTGGACATTTCTGCTGCCGTACAGAGATTGAAAATATCATATCAGAGCAAACATAATAATTATTTTATATTTGCTTAATTACTTTCGTACTTACTCGTTTGCTTATTTAATTGAATAATTAAGTAATTCATACATCTTTAATGCCTCCTCCGATGCAGCCATCTATCATTAATTGAGAAATTTATTCAATTTTAATTCATTATTCAATGCAACATTTATAACTTGTTCTGCTTTCTGACACATCCATCCATCCATCCGTCCATCCATCATGTATTAAAGTTTATTGTGGTACAGAATCCAGTCATAATCCAGTTTCACACCAGAGGTAAAGGAACGCCTCATTTGCACAGTGTGGGCTGCAGGACGTCATTACTTGTAACATTACGGCGCATCAACTAAACAGCAAATTTGGACATAAGGGACAACTAGCTATGTCAATGATATATTGATCTTCTAATCTTGCATCTCTCGCCATGCCTCTGCAGATCAGATAGACAGAGAGGAAGATAGAAATACATCACTCCTTGAATTAAGAATGCACAAAATTAACTTTTTTTCTCTGCAGCAAAATTAAAGCTGTCGTAACTTCTGCCTCCTGTTAATGCCAGAATGACATTGGTTCCTCAATCTGGAGGTTGGGATTGAATAAAAGCGGAACTATGATCCCAAACTGCCAGTATAGTGTGAAAGTGGGTTCCCTGTTATCCTTACCCAGTCCACATCTTGACTGTGGGTCATTTTGTCTGCGCTGCTGCCCTCTGTGCAGTTGCTCGCAGGTCCAGTACCTCCTCTCTCCTGGCTGTCACTGGTCCTCGGCGTCCCTCCATCCGATGTGCTTACCCCACTCTGGGGTGCCGTCCCATCCCGGCTTCCAGTGCGACTCCCTGTGCGGCTCCCTGTGCTGAGGTCGGTGGGAGCTACATACACGGCCCCAGATTCCATCGGCCCAACCATGGCCCCTTGGTTCTGGATTACCAGGGAGTGGTCAGGCTGGCCTCCAGGAAAGCGGTATCCAAGCTCGGCCAGGCCTGGTTCAAATGTTCCCCCTGGTGTGCGGCGGAGAACTGGTAAAGTGTGGCTGCTGTAACAGAGGCGGCCATAGAGAGGTCCTCCTGGTGCCGTGTAGTTGTGATCCACACCCGGATTCTGAGCCCAGCTATAGGTGCGAGATTTGTCTTGGCCACGATGAGTGTAACGTCTGTAAGACATGAGGCAAAATCTCTGTTTAACTTCCTCTAATAATCACAGTAAAAGTAGTTTTTGTGCCTTTTTTTAACTCTATTTGACTGCAAACAATAGAGAGTGACAGGAAATAAAGGTCTCTGGTGTGACTCAAAGTCTAGTTGAGTGCTGGAGACCATAGTGCGTGGTGTTGTACTGTATTGCTTTAGTTCCACGTTGTTGGATATCCTTGTGAAAAAATACCCAGGCGGGCAAAATGACATCAATGGGGTATTTCAGTGATTTAGTTTTTACCTGCATGAAGCTGAGGGACTTCTGCAGACTGAAAAGGCTGAAATTGAGGGAGCCAAGGCCAAGATATTTAAAAAAATTTTTGAAAAAAAAAATTATTGTCACCAAGATCTATTCAAGGTGACCCTGATGAAATCATTATAGTTACCTTCAAAGATTTAAGACAGCTCCCCCAAGCCACAGAAGACATTACAGACTACGCAGCAACATTTTAGGGAAGGCCACAGCGTCCCTGAAAGATTCCAAGGGGTTGCCATAGCAGTGGAAATCCAATATCACTAGGCAACATTGCAACTCTTACAACAGCTACTTACTGCGGAAATGGACAATGTCCATTTCAGATTGTCAGTTTTCAGACAAAAGAAGATTAAGAAAGAAACAAAATAAAAAAATACCATTCAAAGAAGAACAAACACAAGTAAAACATCCAAGATTACAAGAGTCCATTATATTAGAAGGGAATATACAGGTCTATTATCTCAAAATGACTGGATCAATTTCTTACTGTGTCATATATCATGACTTTCTTCCATTTACTAACAAGAATGTTTTCTCTTATTCTGAGCTGATAAGTTAGTTTTTCCATCACATATATCTCTATAACAATTTCTAACCGCTGTTCAATGATCTGAACTTTTTAACTATAATGTCTTCTTTGATAAATTCTTGAGAGGGCATTTTTAAGCTATTAAATGAGGAGTTTGTATCACTGTAGGACACAACAGATCCAGCAGCTTATATTTGCCATACACACAGTATACTTTGGTGGAGCGCTGAGTGCAGCAAATCAGTCATTCTTCCGTTGAAAACAGACTATGCGGCGATGACATATATTTGCATATGCGCACAGTTGTAGCCCTCCATTCAACCGTTGCTTCTCAAGGTCCCTATTATAGAACTACTACTGTTTCCATTACAAGCAAAAGAGCTTTTTATGTCTAAGTTTGACTGAGTCTGTATCTTTCCTGTGCAATACAACAGAAACACAAACTACAGCTTTAAAAGTTGCAAAAAGTTCCACTATCCAAGTCACTCCTCACAACAACAAAGAAACAATAAAAAAGTCAGCCAGGTTGTAGGTATTGCAGAAGTATTGCACTGGATTGCATTAGATTTAGAAGGTTTTTCACGCTGTTGTGTCCACCTTCATATATTGCGAGAAGCAATTTTCGATAAACTAACAGCAGTCTTTGTACTTGTTTATGGCCTCCCCATAAGGCTCGCATGAATTCATCTGAGCTAATTATTAGTCCAAAGGCAATAAAAATGTTTCAGAGAAACATCAAAGTGGGTGCAAACAACTCTCTGATGTAGCCAAGCATAAAGGAGCTTTAACAAAATGAGTACAACAAAGTGGTCTGTGAGGACTGCAGAGCTTGATGGCCTTCTGCCTCTGCATTTTGATTGGTGACTTGTTGTGACCTGCGAGTTACAGCTTGATCAGTTACTTTAGTTGATCAATTATGTGCCGGACTGAGATAAAGCTTTTACTCTGAAGGGGTAAATTTGTTTCCTTGCTTACTCCCAGCAAGTAATAAGAGGCCAGCATGAGGTTTGATGTAATTAAACAAGTGTTATATGTTTTACCACATGTAAACAAACTTTCCCACACACTCCCGCTACTGCCTACTTACACATTCCTGCTGTCCAGTGTGCGATAGCCGTGTGAGCGTGAGCTGTGGGGGGCACTCTGGAGTGCGGCAATGTCAAAGGCAGCAGTGTCGGCCTCGCCTCCACCCTCGTCATCATACGTTATGATGTTCTCACGTACGTCATCCTCCTCTAGTGGTGACAGGGAGTCACGCTTCTGACGGCGCAGCGACAATGACAGGGCGCTCACCGCTGCAGAGGGGTGGCAGCGGGGATACGGGATATTGAGGCAAAGGAGAGAAATTGGAAAAAGAATGATGAACAAGGGGGCAGAAGTCACCGGGGAAATAAAAGGAAGGAGGAAGAGAGAGCAAGCGAGAGAATTTCAGGCAGACAAAGAGGTGAGGCACACAGAGACAAAACAAATACAAGAGACGCCTTGGGTTAGAGGGCTGGTATATCATATCAGCAGGTTGCATGCCTTCACTGTGTAATTGACTTTGAGCTCCAGCCAGGCAAATGGACGCTTTACTCCCCCATGACTACATGGCTCTGATTCCTTACTCCCATAGCAGAGAGCTACATTTGACTGGCATTGGGCAAAGAACCAGGCCGAGGTAGCGCTTCTGCCATTGAGGCTACCAGTGATAAAGTCCACCTGGAAAGATGGATTGGGCCTGCCATAGTCACGCACTATTGGACAAGAATTTCTTTTAAACTCAACAAGTTTTCTTGAATAAAGTGCAAAAAACATTAAACTTGCTTACAGTTCATAGATGGATCATTTGCATTGAGATTCTATGATGTGGTTCTTGTTCTTGTTTGGATATTTCACGTTTTGCTCTTTCCTCTTGTTTTTCACTATTACATTTCCTGCCTGTTTTTCTGTGTCACTGTGTTTGATTAGTTGATTAGTTCCTATTTAGTTCAGATGTTTTCCTGCAGTTTAACTCTTTTGTTCCCGTTCATGTTACTGTTGTCTTCCTTGTGTTTTTTGCATCTATATTTATATCACTTGTGTTTTTGATTTTCAGACTTTGTTTTTCTGCTTCCTGCTTTTACTCTGGTTCAGCTCTTTGGCCTGTAAGAGGGTTTTATTTCATTAAAATATTTACTTCATTTGCCTGCCTCCATGCATCCACATCTGGGTCTACCATCTCTGAGTTGCTATCATTGTGACATTCTGGGTCTTGGTATAAATATTTTCTACCTTGCATGTAGGCTATTAGTAAAAAACATCTGATCCAAAAGGGACCCTAACAACAGTCAATACGGATCCAAGA
>JAQFJA010000004.1:4381239-4397362 GCA_029874485.1 Naso brachycentron
AAAGTTAGCTCCACTCTCACCACCATTTAGCAGTAAAACTCCTTTGTAAACTAAAAACCACATTGTTATACTTTCAGAAGACTTTTTTTTTTGCTTTCTTTTTGATTGATTACACTCTCAAATCTGCACAATATAAAGGTCCAGCTCACAGTCTGTTAGTTTCGCTTTGACCACAAGTTGAAACAGGGGGAAACAGCTGGCCTGGCTTTGACAAAGGTAAGACAGACACTACCAACATCTAAAGCTCATTATTTTTTATGTTATATCTAGGGCTGTCAACGCTGACACTTTGACGTTTTTTTGTTTTCTTAAAATGTAAATTAATCGCAGCTCATGACTTTATTTTAAAGGCAATATTTACTTTCTGGTGTGTGCCTCTTTACCTGGGGCAGACCCCCTACTGTTTTCTTCTACCAAATGCAGCCACAGAGGCTCCATGACACTGGCAACCTGCAAACTCAAACAACCTAAACAACGCGGAGAGAAACAAACCGGAGCGATGGACAGATGAGAGAAAAGCAGACAGCAGTGAGAGAGGACAAGCAGGGCTGTGTGGGAGCCTCAGCGTGTGTGTGTGTGTGTGTGTCAACTCGGTGTAGAAGAGATGAGACGGGAAAACGCAGCTGCTATTGTTAGTGTGGAAAATCATTCTGAGAACCATTTTAAAAAAACTCAGTATCAATGTGTATTAAAAAAATTATGCATTTGAAAGCACTAATACATGCTAGTAAGTTCAAAGCCTAATGGTGAGAGAAGCAGCCTTGTGTCTACAGGGTCACAGGTCCACTTCAGCAGTGTCCTTCAGCTTTGCAGTAACAAACAGTGGAAAAATTGGTTGTAAAGATCAGTTCCAAAACTTGAAAATGTACTATAACAGTTAACTCTATGAATGAGAAGCTAAAAAAGTAGAATAAAAAAGATTCCTCCAACAATTTTTCATGCATTTCTTCAGCAATGCCACACATGTATTTATTTTAGCTCCCCAATACAGCCAAATAGTAGTATTGAAATCATCATTAATCGCGATTAATCACAGATTTTTTAATCAACTGAAATTAATAGTTATATCTCATTTATTGTATAATTTGTATAAAAGGGGGACTGCCCATTGTTTCACAGCCCATTTATCTTAAACCCTCATAGTGTGAAAAATGTCCAAAATACCTGCCCAATTCCCCTCTGATTGGCTAGCATTCGTTCGTTGCTTTGTCAGGATTAGAAGAAAATGTCAGGGTCAGAGCCAATCAGAGACAGAGTAGGGACAGGTCTACGAGGAATGTGGGAAGAACGATCGCGGGTAGTCTAAATAATTAGATGTTAGAACAATGGCATGGCAACAAAAAAAAGCCACTCTAGTTAGCTCTTGGCGAGAATGTAAATTTGCATATTTTCCAAAATGTCAAAGAACTGATTTAATTTTTTTATTTCACAATCTCTACTAACGAGTATGACAAGGTGAAAGAAAAACCAGCTTCAGTTGAGTTCTCCCATACTTCTTAAAATCTTTTCTGGCTAAATGAACAGGAAATTCAACATGCTACCGCACATGAGCGCCTAGCAACGTACCTGATATTATTGGTAAGACCCGTATCAGGATCTACAGCGCTGACTCTGCCCACAGTGCAGGCTGGCGGACAGTTTTCAGACACGTCCATGTGATATCGCGCTCTGGAAAACCTCGGGGGCTCATCTGCATCCAGCACAGCAACTCTAATGGAGGCCCGGTCCTTGAAGGGGCCTCGACGCAAGAAGCGAGGATCTACTATGGGGTTGAGGACCTCCACAGAGAAAGAGTAGGAGCTCCGGCTCTCATAGTCCACCGCCTGGGAAGAAGAAGAAAGAGGGGTGAGTTCGTAGGGTTAAAATATTTAATGCTAAAGTATGTTACTATAAATTTAGACATCACTGTGAAATGAGTAACGGAGACGCCTTTACATGGCAAGAAATTATGCAAAAATGTCACTTTTTAAACATCAGACCCAAAGCCCTGCTTTTTGCTTTCATTTGGTCCAATTATCACACCAAATTTTCTACAGATGACTGCTAAATTACATATCAAAGGCACAGAGATGGCAAATAATGAATTATTCCAACAGATAACAGCTCACAGAGGCCAGACAACAGTCACATCCAAAATCAGCAGAGATTGATGTGGAGTAAATAATACCTTACAACGTTTGGATATCTGAAGTTCTACTTTTTAAGGGGGTTGCGGTGGATGCTTAGACTGTGGGTTTTGTGTGAAGTTAGAAAAGACATTCATGAGGTGTTGATGTTACAGCATTGCCAATGAGACTCCTGATGCTCAAAGACTTGAAAGGATTCTCGAGAGCCTTGGGACTGAAGTAGCTGCTAGTCTAGGTATTGGTGTGACTCTGCTTGGAGATGATGTGGGGATATTCTTGTCATGCTAAGACTGGAGGATACAGCTGTAGGGGCTCACTGCTGGGAAGCTGAATATTGTTGACGTATACGTAGGAGTTGTGCAAGATTAGGGCCGCTATCTACACGCAGCACAGATGGATGTAAGCATGTGGTACTTGGAGTATGTGCATTGGGAGGTTTATCTAGCTCCAGCGTTGTTAATGCTACAGTACTGGCAAGACACTTGGAAACTGTGTTGGTGGGCACCCGGCGGGTAGAGTAGTCTGTTTAGTTAGAATGTCACAAGCATGTTAGTAGGAGCAGCTTTAGTCCTTGTGAAACATTGTGGGAGTGAACTTGAACAAATTATTTTTTGTGATCATACAGCATGAATTCAGAGTTCTGTTCAGAAGTAGTGCAGATCGTCCGCTGCCCTGTCGACAAACATTCGCCGTAAACAATAGATTTTCCTACAATGAAACTGAAAACAAAACCACACATTTAAAAAAAACAAACAAACACCTCCTTTGTTTATCATCTCCATCACCATGGCAACTCTACTATCACCATGGAGACCTGGCTGTGCGAAGCGCTGAAAATTCCTTTGTATCCCTGCATTTGTACAGGTAGAAGAGATTTCATTTGGGATAGAGGCTCCGGCCCCTGTGATTGCATTTTTTTTTTTAGAAGAAGAAGTTATGAAGCCTATTTGTCTGCTTCTGTGTCAGTGTGATGTGTTTCACACTCGTACCAGCGCGCCTGGTCTGAGGCGATGAGATAGCCTTTGATCGGGTTTGTCGAGGTGATTGTTAGCAAGGGCAGAGGTTCTTGTAATCACATACGTCCACTGGCTCTCTCACACGCACCCTGACATTTACCTCGTGTTGATTACATTTCAGGAATGCAACATGTTTGGGTCTGGTTTAAAAGGCTTGTTTGAGGTAGTAGTGTGTGTATTTGTCGAGCAGGGGTCTTGTTTACAGGTACAAGTGGTTCTTTTGGGCCTACGTGTCCTTAGATCCTCTGTCAGTAAGTGTGTGTCCTTAAAGCAAGTGTGTATATGAATCATCTCAGGGTGATTGGCACAGACAGCCATGTTGGACAGAGGATAAATGGGCTCCCTGACTATGCAGAATATTCGCTGTCAGATTCAAACAGGCAAAAAATCATTCTGACGATCCCAGCGGCAGTGGGTATATTGATATCCTCTCCCTCGCGCTCTCTCCGTTCTTTCTGATCTCTCTTTTTCTATTTCTCCGTCTCCTTTCTTCCCTCTCTGAGCTGTAAACCTGAGTAAACTGTTTTACAGAAAATCAGCAGTTTGAGAAAGAGGTGAAGATTGATTAAAAATTATGCAGAGAAAAGGGCAAATTGAAAGACTTTGAAATGTAGGCAATTTGGGGAATATCTCTGCAGGAAAAATAAATAAACAAGAAGAATTGTCTCCACAGAAGGAAAGAGTGTGAGTGTGTGTGTGTGTGTGTGTAGAGGAGAGTTTCGATGGGTAGACGGAGGGAGAACGCAGTCCCTGTTACAGGGAGAGAGAGAGACAATCTGTCTGAGGAGGAGAGGTGTCACTTACACTGTGAGCACACACTCATCACACCCCGCCCTCCCTCCATTCAGCACTCCATCACTCTGTTCCCCCTCCTTCTCCACCTCACACACTCCATCACCCATCCCTCTACCCACCTTTTTTTCCCCCTAGTGTGTATGCGACAGGGCACCAGCTCTGACAAACCACAACACACACTCATCTTTCTCCCTCACATGCCTTTATGGGAAGCACTTATCACACAGCAACCCCACCTTTTCTTGTTTGTTTGCTTTTCTATAGTTCTTTCTCGTGCACGTGTGTGAGCGGATGTGAACATTCCTCATAAGGCTGGCTGATGTGGAACTTGCGCACACACACACACACCTATAGAGCATCAGTTTTAGCTTGGACTTGCCAGCTTTACAAATTCAAAAAAGGCATTTGAACAGTGGTACAAACCGCCACACTCACCATTCTGTCACATCACTGCTCCGGTGATCCATTACTCCCACTATTACATCTGACAGTCCAGAGTTTGTCGGACAGCAGTTACTTAAGTAACTCTCATTTTAACAGCTTGTGTTTGGTTGCACAACTCAAAGCGTCAAAGTGACTTCACTTCCACCCTTAGTTTCAGCCCTTACCAATTACCAAGATCAGATTTGAACTGCTAACTTAAAGGGATAGTTCAGTATTTTTGAAGTGGGGTTGTATGAGATACTTAAGCATAGTCAGTCTATTACTTTCTGCAAATGGCGATCAATGGTGTCACCTTTAGGAGACAGGGGAGAAATCGCTGCTGCTGAACTCAGCATTGTACTTTTGCAGATTGCAGATGGGGTCAGCAGAAAACGGTTTTTAGCCACATGTGTAAATGCTTCTCCAAATAAATCAATATATGTTCAATTGTATGTTAAATTTAGGATTTTTTCACCACTTTAACTTGCCGCCAGACACACTGTTTATTTTGGCTCCCATCTTGCTACCATCTGAGCCAAGCAGACCATTTGCGGAGTGATACAGTGCGCGGCGTAGTGCCAAAATAAATGGCTGTCTGGTGGCAAACTAAAGTGGTAAAAAATCCCAAATTTTAACGTACAATTGAACGGGTATTGATTTTTAGGTATACATTTGTAGATGTGGCTAAAAAAAACATTTTTCTGCTGACACCGTCTGCAACGGTTCGGCTGCAGCGATTTCTTCCCTTTTCTCCTGAAAGTGACACCACTTATCTGCAGAAAGTAATAGAGCTTAAAAATACATAAGTACTTCATACAACCCTACCTCAAAAACACTGAACTATCCCTTTAACATGAGCCTAGCAAGGCTTCAGCAAACATAACAGAAGCAGTGGAGAGTGATGGAATGTAAATTTGAGACAAATAATGTATAACAGGTCAACACTTCAGGTCAGTATCACTACTACTGTTACTTGTTGTCAGTCTTTCACACTTCATACTGTCCGCAGTGCTGAGAGCTGATTTCTTTAATTATATGTCATGTTGCTTTTAAGGGCTCAAAGGACTAAATTTATGGATTTTCTCTGAAGAAAGAAGAATATTTGTGTTGCAACTGACAATACTTAATGGGACCAGAACAACAGAAAGTGCAGTAAAGTTACTCTACCTCTAATATACAAACTCAAATAACTGGATTTAGTATAAAGTTACTCTTTAACGACGCTCTGTTTATCACCTCTTCCACATCTTTTTTACTAATGTTTTTCTCAGCTGAACAAATGCAGAACACATGTATAGCTGCATCTGCTTAATGATCAGTGATGATTTGTTTAGTCAATTAACAGAAACAGAAACTGTGTTAATGAATAATTAGATTTTTAAAAAATATGCCAAATAATGCATCTGTTCCATACTTTCAAATGGAAGAATTTTACTTTTTTTTCAGTTCATATTATTGTATGTTGAATATCTTTCCATTTTTGGTAGTTGGTTGTTCACAACCATTATTGCGAAACTAGACAAATTTTTTGTCATTATGATGCATAACCTGATTAAACAGCGTAATAGTGGTTGAAAAATTCCACCATTTGCTGTTAAATTGGCTTCCAATAAACCTTGTTTTTACCATGATATTTTCTTTGCCACTGAGATCAGGGTTTCGCAGAAAAAAGGAAAAATCAGTGATGCTCTCTGCACTCTCTGTCCTAATTCGCTGGTCTACGCTGCGCTTCTCAGCGACAGGTGACATTGGTACGAGCTGATTAGCCCGCCGTGCTCTGATTCGCCTCTGCCAACAACAGAGCCTGCAAGCTACACCGTCAGTCTGCTCGAGCATGAGCTGAGACAGACCAGTTTACTCCGCTGCAACTGTTTCGTCTCAGTTCAAACTGGACTAAACAACAGAGCGACAACAAGCAAAATAAAGCGTGAGGTGGAGCAAGTCGAGTGCTTCCCAACTAGTCTCATGCTACAGCTAACGTTAGCTTGGTAGCTCATTTGCAGAAGTCATCTACTGCAACTATAATTATGGGCATTTTCCACTATTTCAGACTCTTGACAGACTAAGCAATTCAGAATAGAAAAGACACTGTACAACTTGTTGCCACTGAAACTAATCTTTATTTGCAGTTCTAGTACAATGTCATACACTCCTTTATCTCTAGCAGGTGTTGCCCTCCTCTCCCTCACATTCTACAAGTGGAGCCTCCTCCTGTCCAGCATGCGAGGCTCATACAGTCTGTTTTGAAATTCAAATTTCTCTATACAACATCCTGTCTACATCTGCCTCTCAGTTAGCAGAAACTAATTAGCTACCCTGCATGCTAGACTGGTGATACATAATACATCTCTGCTCAAAGAGGCCGGCCCATAGGCAATCATGCTTGGTTGACAAAGTGTGTGTGTGTGTAAATGTCTTTGCATGCATTACAGTAAATGTACATTACTGCAGGGGAAGGTTTCAAACCACAGAGGTGGTGCTTCTCAGAGACTGCTCTTTAATTAATAGAAAGCAAGAAGATTCTGTGAATGTGTGTGAAATGAACACATGCGTTCTTGTGCTCACCTACAAGGACGTGTGGGCGCACCACTGAGTGTGCATGCTCTGCGAAGTGCGTGCTTGTGTGTGTTTTCATCGCCCTGCTGTCCTTGGCAGCTTGAGTACTTTCTTGATTTTGTGCATTCTAAATCAAGATCATACATCACATTTGTCTGACGACGAACGCAGCTTTGGACATTTCTGCCAACAAGCACAACTGCAGAGTTGAAAGAACAAAGACTCCTCTAAATCTCCCTTTTGACTTTGTTCTTCCTCCATCGCCCTCCCTTCCCTCTGTTACTTGTCTCTTGTCTTCTGTCTTATTTCTCTCTCAGATGTCCCGTGTCTTCCTTTTTTCAACTTATGAGCAAGACATTGGTCTCTTTTTCGGTTTCTCTCTGTCTCTCACTATCTCTCTTTCTTTCTTTCTTCCCTCTGAGGAGATTAACACAATCTCTCCTTCGCGTGAGAAAACAAACACAGATAATCCTGGGCGCGCTGCCGGCGTGTGACCGAGGATTAGCCAGCCGTTTTAAGTGAGAGCATATGGAAATAATAACGGCAAACTGACACATGCGCGAGCTAGCTCGTCCCCAGGTAAGAGGAATGAAAGGCGCACAAATAGCAGGCTTACACAGCTCACAGCACCCCGAAAACATACCTCAAAAGAGAAGCTCCTGATTCGGGACACAGTTGGACTGGTATTAATGATGTTGTTACATGCCTTTTGATAGTCATCCTACTTTGCTATACACATGCTATTTAATACACATGTGTAATGAAGTGTTGCGAAATAATGGCATTATCCCAGATCGTTTTGAAAGTTTCTTTGCTGCATCAGTGGTTATAAAGGCTTTCACAGTCAAAACACGCAGAGCCTTAAATGAAATGTTACATCATCGCATGTCTGATTTTCAAGTCGAGCATCTGCGTCCATTAGCTCAACATGACAAGATTTTATGTCTTTTCCTGTTCTTCTAATTGCTCTTCATTGTAGCAGCTGATTAGATTTTGATTAGTTTATTGATTTCAAGGAAACCTCAACCATCAACCATCACTTAGGGCTTCCATAAATGTCACCCTCTGGCCATTGGGGGGCACTGCTGCAGAGCAATGTCAGGGAGCTACTGCACTGGAGAGTGTTAAGCTAATTCTTCAATTACCTGCTACTTACACTGTGGCCTTGTTCACTTGCTGTATCAAAAATCTATTAGCAGCAATATGAACATTCATTAGCAGCAATATGTAATAAGTAAATAATTGGAGTGGAGCAGAGCTAAGCGGTCAGAGAGTAAAGAATGAGAAGAATAGAAGAAAAGACCATTTGATAACAAAAGAAGGGGAACCACAGAGAGGAAATGAATTGAAAATGAATTTATGAATAGCCCATGTGTGTCTTAGCATGTGGTTGAGTTTGTGCACATGTATCAGTGTCATGCATGTGTCGTTGTGAAATATGTGTGTGTATTTGTGAATTTAAATGAAGCAGACTTTGGTTGAATCAGAGCCACAGACAAGCAGCACACACTGTCTGACATGGCCTGCAGACACAAACCCGAGCGGGGACGAGGCGAGGGAGGAGGAGACGGAGTGGGGAGGCTCTATATGTGTGTGTTTGCTTGCACTGCTTGTGTGTGCGCTTGCTCTAAATATTTGGACATGTGTGCGCAGATCAGACGCAGAGAGAGCGACGAAATGCAGAGAGACAGGGGGCTGACGACGACGGGGAAGGGGGTGAGGGTGGGGTGTAGATAGAGGACGGGAGAATGGGGGGAAGGAGAGAAGTCTTTTTGTTGCTGGGGGTCTCTGTGGGACTGACAGTAAATAAGCAATGATAAGCAGCAGGCAGCCTCAGTCGCCACCCTGACTTGCAGGCTGTTAATGACCCAGCTTCTCTCGCATGTCCCTGCCTAACCCTCGCCTTCCATGCCTTTACCATGTGCTCTTCCTCCCTCCGCTCTTAGGCACGTGTTCTGCGGTTTCGTCGTCTTCATCCGTCTGATTCCCTCCCTCTCCTTCTCCTCCTCCTCCATTTTGTCATCACACTCTCTCTGTCTCACTTTTTCCTTCAGCTCTCTTTATTGACTCCATTTCTTCCTAATCTGCTGTTTAACCCCCATCCCCCTCCCCTCAGCTCAGCTCAGACGCCCACCCACCTCCCATCTGACACATCAGTCTGAGGTGAGGACGAGCACATCATCCCTCGCCGTCCTCAAATGAGCAGTCCTGGCTCGCTACAGCTCTTTTTGCTCATTCCTCACAGTTTAAACACAGGGAGCCGCAAGGTCAAGTGTGTTATATTGATGTGTGTCTCCGTATACTGTATATCTCTCTGTGGTTTATTGGTGCTTGTGTAGGCGTGGAGCTCCATTCTGTGCCTGCAGGTGTGTGTGTGTGTGTGTGTGTGTGTGTGTGTGTGTGTGTGTGTGTGTCAGGGAGTGTGCATCTTAGATCAACGGTTAAAGAGATTCAGCCCACAGCAGCGAGATGACCAGCAAGGTCAAGGCCGACTCTGTGGCAGCACAAATTGTTCCGCTTGGAAATCCTTCCTTCTCCGGGGGCACTTAGATCATCTCGCTCCGCCGTTAAAACCCTTCACAGTTTGAAATTATTCTGACTCGGGAAAACGGACCTGGCATTGTTAACGCACATTTAAGCATATGCACACATGCATTAAAAAGGACAAGCATGACTGTTTCATTTAAATTCAGGTTGGTTTTTTTTTGTTTTTGTTTTTGTTTGTTTAACAAAGTGGAAATTGAGGGGGAGCTTAGCACTCATTTTACGCTTTGTTTATTTTAATTCTGTTAGTTGTAGCCTGTCCTACATGTTTTTCATTAGCTGTGTGTGGATTCCCTGAAAGGCTAAATCCCGTTTAACCTACTCAAGTCAGATCTTTTTCTATACGTGTGAGGAGTTTACTGTAACACACCCACCTGAAACGCTGCCTCGAAGCATCGGTTAATATTCAATATGTGCTCCACTTAGTTTGCAAGCATGCAGGATGAATCTGCATGTAACTCTGTGAGTCTTCAGTTATTATATATCACCCATAGCAAGCCGCCATGGTCTATCCTGCATCTGTGCCTCTCTTGGTGCATTTGCAGAGGGATTAAAGCTACACAGAACCGCTCGAAGGAGGCCATGTTGAAGCACTAATTGTACGTTTTGTTTGTCTCTTTGAGATTGCTGTGTCTGAATCCAGTGGGAGGAATATTGTGGGTGGGAGGTGTTTACTGTATTTGTTTACATGTAATTTTCTCGCCAGTGTTGCCAGTCGCCCTGCACATGTTGAATTGATCGATTTTCCTTTCACACGCAGCGGGTTGCTCTTTTTTCCCCCTCTCCCCTGCTTCCTCTCACTTCTCCTGTCTTCTTGTTGCCATGCTGCCTCCGTCTCTATCTTTAAGGGCTTTTTCTTCATGTTAGCTGTCCTATTTCATTATTTATTTTTCATTTTTATCTTTCTGGATGGGTATTTCTACCTCCCTGAGTCTCTCAGTCTGTGGCTGTGCTAATTTCTCTCAATGGCTGTCAGTGATTTTGCAGCTCTTGCTGTCTCTGCATCTCTTTGCACCTCGCTCTCTCCTGTTCCTTCATGCTCATCTCCCTTGTTATACTGCACTCTCTGCTGTCGCTGCCTCTCAGGACCTCATTTTAACACTCCTCCCTCTGGCTTCTCTCGTCTTCTTCATCCCTTCTGTTTCTCCTCATTCCTTGGTCCTCGAATTCCATTTCTTTCTTCTTGCATCTCTCACCGCATCCAGTCATCTCTCAGCTTCTCTTCAAAGGCGCACACCGGGCTTGGAAATCCTGCTCTGTGCACCACCTCCAGGTGCGGATTGTTTCTAATGAATCCAACTGACTGAGAACTGAGACAGCGATGAATTCATACACACTCTCTGCATGCACATGCACCAGTATGTGTGACTATCTGACCTCAAGAGCTCACACATACATACTTGTGCACTCCCCACGTAAGACCACACAACACTCACAGGGGAGTCACTAGTATGGGTGTTTCAATGCAATTTTCTTTGACAGATTTTGCCAAATTGCTGTAATTTTGTGCAGATTGTCTCAATTCTCTGAAACTCTGAACTTTTCAAAATTGCAACATTTGGGAAATGGCTGGAACATTTGATGAGCTTATCAAATCATTTTTGGGGATACGTTTGGAGGCCTTTCCTCAACTCAAAGCTTCAAAATTTTGAACATGACATGCAGTGTTTCTGGGGAGTCAAGATGACTGACACCATCAGAAGGATGAAATGTGCTGAGGCAGCTGGTAGGTTGATTGATTGAACAGTCTATTGACTATTGATTTTTTATGTCCACTCCAGGCAAAAATGTGCTTTGCTTTTTGTTCCTTCCTGGATGTTTGAACATCACATGGCAGAATGATGTATGTTAGGAACACCATGGTGAGGAAGTTTCCTACAAGTTAATAAACTTATTACTACAACGATGTTGTGATTACACTGAACATGGACTGTAGAGCACTGTGCACACTATGCACAGATCAAAAATACATCTAAAACAAGACGGCGGTCGTTTTCAGTTTTTACTGACAGCAGATCCCACTGAAGTACAGCAGGGTTTAACGCAACAAGAGGGAGCAGCCACAGTGAGCAGTTGGATGAAGAGTTGCAGGTGATGGTAACTATATGTAATTTTGTCTTTGTTGTAAGTATGACGTACTGCTGTATGCATGTGTGGGGCGAGCATTTATCATGAGAATCACCTGCTGTTTTTTAGCAAAGTTTCCAAAGTCTCGGTCCGCTCCAGGCAGCAAGAATGGATCAACTCAGCTGGATTCTTCTTATTCTTAATATATGCAATTCATATCTTTCTTACCTTTTAACATGTGGCTCACAATACCTTCACACAACAAACGTGTTATCTGTGTTTTTGCATATATAAGGGGCACTTTAAACCATGCACTTTCTATCTCATAATATAATACAGCATTATACAGTGAATGTATGTTGTATTGTGTATTTATACTTGTGTCAATTGTGGTATTGTTTGTTTTGTAGTGTTACCTGCTATGGGACTATGGATGTCAATTAGCTGTTTTGCTAACTCCAGGGCATTTACATTTGTACCTTTTACTCATGTTCATTAATGCGTTCTGTCCCTCTAAGTAAATAAATAAATAAATAAATAAATAAATCTTCACACCAAATCTTCAGCCATCACTTTGTCAGTCAACTCTCCTTACTCTCCTCACCTGAAAAGTGAAATCTGACTTCTGCTGCCACACGAAACAGACAACTTCAGTTAATTGTAGCATCCATCATCTGACCATGTACTGATGAAAAAAGGCTGAATAGTGACACGGCTGGAGGACAACCAATGGAATCGGTGTATGCCAGCACACCATGTAACACAGCTAACACTGACTCCCGAAAATCTGATGTATGTATGTGCAGAGTTTGTCTGTTCTGACTTCCATCTGCTGGGGGACAAAAAGTCTCTGTGAGCTCATCTTACTCTGTCTGTTTACCTGCAGGAGTTTGGCACAGCCAGTCTGGAGCCAATCATGATCCAATAACATGGAGGTGTAATTTGGAAACTTGAAAGCGTTTGTGCACTTTCGGTGAGAACACACTCATTGTGAAGCAGACTTCTTGTGTCCAGAGGTTAAACTTTTAAAATAAAAAATATTTGCATATTTATAGATTCTGCTTTTTCAAATGAAAGAGTAGATGTATTTTTTTTTTTAAAGAATATCTCATTAAAGAATCTCATTAAAGAACTTTAATGAGGTAATTTGACTTTTTAGGAAATACCCCATGAGACACAAACTATTATGAAAAACATGTAATTTTTGTATAACCCAAAATATGTCTGGGGGGAATCTTTAATAATCTCCTAATCCTTGAAGTCATAAATCAAGCAAACATTTGCTCGTTCCAGCCTCTCAAATGGAAGACTTTACGGTTTACTATAATAGTAATCTGAATTTTATCGGGTTTTTACAACTGTTGCCTTGACAAACAAGAAACAGCACAACACCACCTTGGGCTCTGGAAAATTTTAATAATGGGAACCAACCATGCTGTGAGCGAGAGCGTTGTCATGTTGGAGAGCCCAGCTGCCATCGCGCCACAGTTCAAATGTTCTCCTTCAGACACCTCAGAACGTCGCAGTAGCACTTGCTATTGTCATTCTGACCCTGGGGGATGATTTCAAAGTGCACAACCCTACGAATGTTGAAGAAAAACAGCAGCACCGTCTTGACTGTTCTTCTGACTTGACACGCCATGCCTTCGTCAGTCCTGCAGACTGCCGGTTCTTCCGCTGCGAAGACTGATGTTTGGTGTCTTGATTGCGTTTGCAGACAGAACTCTCCTCACCAATGATGATACTCAACATGAAGTTGGGTCATTGTGGTCTTACTGAAGGAAATCCTCAGAGACTCCAACATGTTGCTGCTTCTGCTCTGGAGTCAAGAAATCACAGACGTGCACTGCCAGTGGTCACAAAAATGTACATAACTCAGATGCTGTTATTGATCAAGAGATGTAACTTAAAAACTTAAATACTAACTCACAAAGGTGTTAGCGCAAACCTGCCATATGCACATGGCCAGTGTTGGGCAAGTTACCCTAAAACGGCAATAACATACTTATAATGACTTACTCCTTATAAAAGTGATAAATTTACTTCAATTATTACTTTGTGTCAAAGGTAATCAGTTACATTATTTGTTATTTTACTATATTACTTGAGCAACCCAACTGACTTCCTGAAAAAGTGACGCACAACTTGTTTAGCTCCCAAAACTACAACAACTTTGTTTTGATGGCTGCTGATTTTAAGACATGTTTAGGCATAACAGCTCTCTGAGTAAGTATGAGAGGAGCATAATGGCTCGAAACATCACTTTGGCATAATAAAATCCTTCAATGGGAGCTTCCTGGTGTGCGGACCTTTTTATCTCTTTAAACTCTTGTTTATCTTGGATCCAGCACCCACCAAGGGATGTGCGTGTCGTGTATCATCTTCTTCATGTGGGCAATAACTGCTCTGTCAGCAGTTTATTAGAACGCCAACATTAGCGACGGCTCAAATCAAATCCGCCTCTTGCAGAATAATATACACTGGCACATGCAAGTATACCTCACCGTAATAAGATATGAGAGGACAAAAAGCATCCCTTTCTAGTAACACAGTAACGCAGCGTTACTTGGATCAGTAACTGTAATATGACTACTGTTTTGGCAATTGTAATCCCTTACTTTACTAGCTACTAGGAAAAGTGATAAAATCACTATAATGTGTTACTAAGTAATATGTTACTGGCCAACCCTGCACATGGCTGTGCATCCATTCATGAGAGACACAAACAGTCTTGGAAGTTCTTGATTGCACTTTGTGTGTGGGATCAGGTCAAAATAAGCTTCAATGTGTGTTCATGGACATGAAAGAAGACGTCTTGCAGAGCTATACAGCAAAGAATAATAAGATCAGGTTTTGGCAACAAGTACTTGCAGCACTTGTTAGTAGTCAGTTTGTTTGGTAGTTTTGGTCTTTTAATGGAATTTGTTGTTTTCTTGTTGTTATTTTCTCTACAAAAAGAGTCAGCGACATACATACATGTTCTGCCAACCCAAGCATTGACACATTCTATTAATATTACACTGTGTAGTGCTTATTACACAGGATACACAACAAGCCTGCAAGCACACTCTAATGACTGGCATCCCATAGATCAGAGAGGAGGCTGGCAGCACTCATGTAGACACACGAGTGTTTTTATTGAAGCGTCTGAAGCTCTTCTGCAGGGCTCGTTTGAAATGAAAGCATCATATCTCAGACATGCCTCCTACACAGGGACCTCCTCCTCCTGAAGTCTACATTACAAGCGTGCACAGAGACCCTTCCCCTGACACGCACACACACATATGCATCTCAACAAGCCGTCCTGGTAATGAGCAGGTGTCAGCGCTCATCTCCCCCCACGTGCACACACGTCTTCATAAAAGAATGTGGAATGTGATTATTGGAGATGGCAGGCAGCTTAGGGAGTGACCATTTGAAATTGAAATCATCTAACATTACACTAAAGGGAACTATTAGCCAGCTGAGCTCAGGATGGAAAGGCAGAGCCTCATTGATCCCTCTGTGCATGCAAACGCTCCACAGGGAAACCCTTTGCTGAGAGGCAGCAGTCAAAACACCTTTAAAAGTGGTCAAAACATTTTTGCTGCAAATTACAGTCAGCCGTTGCAAACGCTGGCATCTGGATGCCTCGTGCGTCGACTGAGCTTCCTACGGATGTTTCATTATGTTTGCTCAAAACAGATGGAAATGTTGATAAAAGGGAGGCTGGTTCGCAGCGAATCAAGCAGGAAATTCATTTGTCAGGAACCCATCAAAACACTCTCATCTGATGGGAGTCAAATACAGAAAAAAGGTGAGATGAATATAGATCACCTGTCCTACACTGAAAGGCTGCCGAGATGAAGCTTGTCAAATCTTACAGGCTCATACAGTGTTTTTGTGTATTTGCAGGTTTTTAAAGGTTAATGGGCTTGGATAACATGTTTTTGATGCTTTCACTCATGAAAACAAAAAGTCTTTCAAAAACCTATCCACCTTACCTGTCAGTGCCTCTCTTCCCCCTCAGCATCCCTCCTCTATTGTTCTTTTTCCTTGCACCTTTACAAACTAACATCTTTCTTTACAACCTTTCTCACCCCGCTCTCTTCTCTCCCCTGACATCCAAACGACCCTTCCCTTCTCATCCTTTACTCCATACACGCATGGCTGTACCGTCCATTGAGGTCACCAAGGTCAGGACTTCTGTATTTTCCGGGGTGTATACCTAAAAAGTTCCTTTACTTTCATGTGGCAAAGATCTAAAGATGCCAAGAGAATGAGCAACTTGCGACTCCAATTACACTCATTGATTGTGTGTGTGTGTGTGTGTGTGTGTGTGTTGGGTGGTGAGGTGAATGCTCTTGTCATCAACATGCAGTCTTTGGTAGCATGGTGGGACATATGCACCCGCCATGGGCCAAATGTAGGTAAATTTCTGAAGCGGCTGAAGGATATGATCAACCCACAAGCCACAGTGGCAGGTTTGCAATTTGGACAGAAGACTTTTGCATTTACAGTGAGCTAATGATAAAGTCAGGTCAAGTCAAGTCAATTTATTTATATAGCGCCATATCACAACAAATGTTATCTCATGACACTTTACAAATAGAGTAG
>JAQFJA010000004.1:4466889-4478586 GCA_029874485.1 Naso brachycentron
CTTGTCTTAAATCGTGTCAGTCACGCGAGTGAAGGGAATTACACACAGCCCTCTGCTATTTTTAATTGCGGCCGATAACCACTACCGTTACACTATATCAGATGTTAAAGTCCCAGAGATTTAGAGCTTGGGTTCGGTTCCCAGCCGAGTCATTCCAAAGACTATAAAAATGGTACCTGATGCCTCCCAGCTTGGCACTCAGCGTCAAGAGTTGAACTGGGGGTAAGTTCCTGCAACATACTAGCATCATGTCCAGAGGGTGCACTTCAGGGCATTCAACTATATTGTTCAGGGCGCCACATTTCCAGAGAGCTAAGTGTCCGGAGCCTGGAAATTACCCTTTGCAATTATTCTCATAATAAATGTATATAAACTAGACACAACGGTAGGGATAAGGATCATTGATTTTTATTGATACTGTCGGAATTTCATCTCTAATATCTATTTATTGGCCTATTGCTGAAAAAACAAACCTTTTTCTAATTCATACAACTGTTTATTCAAGTTTCTCACCAACAGCTACATTTTCTTTTTCTTGATGTTACACTTGAACATATCACGATAATTTTTTATTTATTTTTGCTTAGTAGTCATTTTACTGACAGGACCTCGAAACTCATCACAATGTGTGACCTTATGTTGAATCGTTCACTTTGATAACTGGCTCTTCTCCTGCCGACTTCAAAACAGATTTCAACATTGGATTACTATTTTTAATTTACCAACGGACGTGCCACAAAGTTTGTGTGCCCTTACAACATCTGCCTTGAGAGGAGGAGGAGGAAATCTGTCCCGCAGCAGCAGGAGACGGAGTTTAGCAGAGGTTTATTTATTTATTTATTTATTTATTAAACTTGAAGACGGTCGAAGGTAACGTTACTGCATTTTCCCTTAAGTTGAAACACAATGAGGAGGAAGGAGGTTGTGTTTCCCCGTTCAAAAAAATGTACATAAATTCCTCCTTTTGCACATTCAGTTATTCCGGCAGTCAACTCACCACGAGAATTTTTCATGTGGTTCACTACCTGTTGGCTAGGAACTCAGTTGTAAGTTTTAGCCTAGTTAGCAGCTGTATTAGACAGGTGATGTATGTTTGTGCGCAAGTGGTTTGATTTAGAAGACTCGACTCATTACATTGTAGAATCCAGTAGACTCAATAGCGGTGTTGATAAGCTCAAACATTATTGATTTTGCATTTTTGAAAAACTTGGATCCGGGTTTCGATCCTAATCCCGATGCAACGCTCGGCTGTTACAGACTGCAGGGATCAAAGATATCCTTTCAGACAGGAGCACTCTCTGCTGTTTTGAAGGAGTTATTGTGGCAAAAATGTCAATCATTCACAAGATTTATTTATAAATTTTTAGATGATGATCAGTGGGCCAGTCTGGCTTCATCTGTGGGCCGGAGCTGGCCCTCGGGCCACCAGCTGGATAGGCCTAGTGTACTTGTATATCAAGCTGCCTCACACTACAGAAACAGGAGACAGGCTCCTGCTCAATGAGCCTTCATGACTCAAAGGCTACTTCATTTCAGTATGAAGCAATTCATTTTTATTATCAGCCAACATATTTGTGATAATGACATTAGGCTACTGAAAAACTTCCACAGCTAAAAAATGTATAAACATAAGGCTGTATATTTTAAATTTAAAGCTGAGCTGATACTTGAAGCATTGTTCTGCAAAGACGTAGCAAAGCAGAAAGATTATGTGCTAAGATTATGTGCATGATAAAGCTGTCTTAACTCTATAGGTTAAAAGTGTGCAGCACCGAGATTATACATACAGAAAAACAGCTGCATGCATGTCAATGAAAAAATTAAAAATAGAGCAGGGCCTCACCCCCCCTCCCACAACGGCGCTGTTAATGTCATCAGACTAGAATAGTGCTTCAATATATATATGTGGTCCATTCACCAAATACAAACAAAACAAAAAAACAGACAGTCACTTCCCATCTATCTGAGCTACATCAAAATAAATATTGTGATAAAATACAGCAAAATGTTGCCACTGTTAACTGGTAGCTTATTTATACGATAGTTATGATTAGCTGACAAAATCCTCCGATTACCTACATTAATCTGCTCCACTAGAGCTGCCGGAGGAAGAGTTGTGTCACCTTTCAGCTTTTGCCCCTCACTCCCCTCGCTCCCTCTCTCTCTCTCTCTGTCATGTGACTCCTCTTCCTCTTTAGCCTCCTCTGCCCTCCTCTCTTGCCATGCCCTCTGCTCCCTGACTCACAGGCTCCTTCAGGGCCACAGGGAGAAAAGGAGCGTGCAGTCCAGCCAACGCATAAATATTAGCACAAGGTCACGGTAACAGAGCTCACGCTGGGCTATGCATAATCATGAATCCAACTCCTGCACAGCCTCTTCTCTTCATATATTCCCTATGTCACATTGCTGCACACTGGCTAAACACACACTGCATTTCTCACCACTGACACGGCTGACCTTGAAGGGTTACCCTCATGCAGTAAACTAGTTCCAGCTCCCAACTGGTCCTTTATTTTATTTTATTACTTGACCTTTGGTTATAAGGTTGCACACATACTAACTTCAGTTTTCAGGGTTATCTACAAATACAATTTTATATTATATTGAAAATAGTGCAGATGTATTCTAAGCGGTTCATATACTCTCAGAGATAAAATACTGCCATTCTCACACTCGGGAGAACGATGCTTTAAATTCAGATGCTCGCTTTGCTGATTTGTTCGACATTATCCCGAGATGAAACCTGGGCTATAAAGAGAGAAGGGAGATTGGAAGTAAAGGAGAGAAAGGCGGGCTGTGTTTTCTTTGAATTTCATCTTTAATAGACTCCACAGTTTCTTCTCTTTTCGTTCTCTTTTTTTTCCCCTCATAGCTTTGTTCCCTCAGTCATCCCGTCTATTATTTTCTCTATGTGATCGTGCACCCACTCAGCACCGAGGCACATTTGAATGTGGCCTCCACAGGGGCTTGCAATAAAATGGTATTTAACTGATTTCTCCATTCTCTCACACCCCCTCCCCTTTACTCTTTTATTCTCCTCTGTGTAAACCCGGCCCGTCCCGCCGCTGATGCCCTGGATTCCCGGCTGCCTCTTTTCATAACCTTCTCTTTCTCTCTCCGGTCTGTCTTTCTCCTGCTCGCTTCGGGCCCTGACGGGCTGTGAGGTCAGCTTTAGAAACATGTGTGATCTCTCACTCTTTTTTTCTTAAACTGCCTCACACGTTCCTCCCCGCCGCCAGTTGTAAGCCATTAACCTTTCCTTACTTTCCACCACTCGCTTTTTTCCCTGACCTCTCAGATCTGTGTATCGGCATGCCATTAACTGTGCCCTTGCTGTACCGTACATCCCCCTTGTTTCTTAACCTCTCTCTGTTCTCTCCGGTTCTTTCCCCTTTCTTGCGCATCATCCCCTCTTCGTCCTGCATGGTAATCTCGCTCTCCCCTGTCTTGTTAGCTCCCCCTCTCCTTCCTCCAACACGGTAGTCACTCTCTAATTGCTGTCTCGCCCCTGCTGTGCTCGGACCTGGAGGCTAAATGATTCCTACAGGGAGAGTTAGAGTAGAAGCACACACACACAAAAAAGAAAACAAAACACAGAGCTGTATGCAAGGAGACATTTTTTTTTTTAATCATTATTGATGAATTCCTTGTCAGGAGGTGTCTGTGTTTACAGTTAGTGTTGGCCCTCCTATTGGAGCCATCACACACTCCTGTTGTTTTTCTGTTTCATGTGTGTGTGACTCCATGCCTCTCTCCTTCCCTCAGTTTCATAAAGGACGCTTTTATCTGACTGGTGTTATTTATCACTTTGAAGCAGAACTTACAAGCTTTGTTTTATGTGTTTGTGTGCAGACAAAATGTGGATTTTTTTTGTCACAAATATGTACACATGTTTGTGTGTTTTCCAATATGTGGATTTATGTCAGCCTCCATTTGGACTGGGGGAAGAAATTTAAAGCGTGTGCTTATAGCTGCAGTGAAAGCAGTATTGACATCTTTTACTCAAGAAGGAATACCACAGAGTGCATATGAAAATTTCTACAGTAAAAGAACAAGAGTATTATCTGCAACATGTTATTCAAATGAAAGAAATGTGAAATAAAACATCTAGTGACGTGATTTAACAGGAAACTGGTTTTGAACAGCTACCATAATACAGAAGATGAGGGACTCCTGTGGCTTGTGATCTTCATAAACTGCTGCAGCCACTAGTTCTAACACAATTACGATTTCTCTTCCAAACGCCTGAGACCTGCTGCTCTGCTACTTCAGATTACAATATTATGTGACATGGAGACAAATGCATATGAGCAAAAACTGCACACAATGTATAACTATCATCCAGCAGGTGCATGACTTGTTTCCTGTGAATGTCAATCCAGCTTTGGAATGGTGGACTCTACTACTGACCATGCAAACTACTATAGCTATGTAACTAACGACTGTAAACAAAATAAACGAGTAAAGAAGGAGAAATGCCAGCCAGAATGCACCGTAAGTTGGGTTTTCATTGGGTTTGAAAAAATGTTTAAAAAAAATTATGACTTTAAAGAGGCAATCCTTCCATAAAGTCAGGGAACTTGCAAAAGAGGAAGGTTGATATAAACTTTTAGTATCACTAGTCCATACCCAGGGATATTTGCACTGCGACCACGTGCAGACGTTTTTCTTTTGGTTGCCCAATTAATCTGAAATTGCATATGGGCGCTGAGAACTGCCATAGGCAGAGACTGATGAAGTCTTTTGTCTCATTTGCTCACTGCCTGTGGCTATTTTGCATTTTGAGGAAACATTTGTCCACTGTAGGTGATGCACCGTTTTCAGATTAAATGAGCCTCAACTTCACTTTTGCACAATTGTTGCTGCTATCGAGGGAGCTGTAGAAGAGTTTGTTGTAACATTAATGGGCCTGTTCAAAACAATCCCGTACAGAATGGGCTACTGGCTGATTGTTTGACCCACAGGATTGCCGCTTGCAGCACAGTATTAAATCATAAGTTTTTAACTGCTGTGAAAGAATTAAAAGAAGAAAAAATTAGTGCTGTATTTCCATCGATCAAGCTTTCCAGGGCTGTCTCTCTACCACCCACTTGTGCTGTCAGCTTGCTCGCTCTCTCTCTTGTATTTAGTAAAGCAAAACTGTTAACATTATGAGAAGAGCCAAGGAGAGATGTCCTCTCCTCGTCTCTGTCGTGGCAAGGTTGTACAGCTCAATAACGTGCAGCTCAACTGAGCGGAGTGGCTCCCAACAGCGAAGAGTACGGATGCAATCTTACCTTTGACCACAGTGTAGGTTGTAAAAGCAGAGTGACGCTGTCCATGTTTTTGCTCATTAATTCCACATTCAGAAGAAGAAGCAAATCAACGGTCTTTATGAAAGAATCTTACACAAAACATGCACGGGCAGTGCATGTTTTGTGGGTAAATGAGACAAAGGACTTCGTCTGTTTCTGCCTACAGCAATTCTCAGTGTCCATGTGCAACTTCAGATTGACTGGGCAGCTCATCGAGGAGAAAAATGGATACAGACAGACAGACAGATGGACGTTTTCTTCATTTTATAGTAGGATTAAGGCCTAAAAAAACACGGAAGACTACACTTCCCATGACACAGCCTGATAGTGCATTTAGCTAGACCCTCTTTCTAAAAAAGAGCCCCATGATTTAAGCTCCACAGCCCATTATTTAAAGTCTGAAGCCAAAGGCGCGTGATGAAGCGATGTAACTAGGTTTTTTTCTCAAACTTTAGGAATATTACTTCAGTGCCACAGAAAAGATTTAACTGTTATCGCAGTTTAACAGTTATGTGTAAAATCAGATTACTGGCTCTTTAGAGAATCAAATTTAAAGTAATCAATATGCATAATGAGCAATTTAAGAGTATTATCATATACATGTAGCATTATTAGAGGTTTACACATGTGAGCAGCAATTTTACAGAGGTAGAGCAAAAAAAAAAGCAAAGTTGACCAAACTAACTGTGGCTGTGAAACAAATAAAGGATACAATACTCCCCCCTTAAATGTAGTGCTGGAAATATGAAGCAGAATAAATTAGAAATCTTTTAATAAAAGCACTTCACCTTAAAATTGCACTTTAGTAAATGTACTTTTTTTTTCTACCACTGGCTGGTAGCAAATGACGAAAGGGCTTTGCTAAAGTGTGAATCAGAGAAACACATAGTGTGCATGCACACACACACACACACAGTCTCGAACCCCAGCACTTAACTTCCTGTGACAGCCTCCTTCAAGTCCTTGCATCACACTGCCGACTTCCCGCGAGTGCTTTCGCAATATCGCGTGTGTGCACGTTGCGCCCAGAGGCGCCGTGCAGACGCGCAGGAGTTATCAATAACAGAACGGTCTATAACGGTGTTATTTATATATCTTCAGATGGCCTCGGGCTGGAGGAATCTTTTAACTGCGTTGTGCAGAACATTTTACAGCAGTGAATGGTAATGAAAGATTCAACACAACAAGAAAGCTAAGTGTACGCTACTCTGGGAATTGGTTGGTATTGTTTGGTGTGTCACAACTTGAAAGTATTTAATCACTGATTCACATTGAAGTTTTATATTCATAATGCGCTGTAATGTGAGTGCCGTGTGGGAAAGACAATAATGTTAATTGTGTAATACAGACATATTTCACTGACTATGAATTATGGATGCTCATGCTGATGTTAATGATATGCTAATGACGATGATAGCCTAGGACCATTTCCTGTTGCACTGGTGAATTACATATGCCTGTTTGCCGACTTGCCAGGTAGCTCACACACTTCAGATAGCAAAAAAGGTGAAACAGAGCAAGATAGAGATGTAGGAATTCACTCACAGAGGAAGAAACTACTATATATGTCACGTTTTCTCCCCACATGAGGTGTTAGGGAGTTTGCATTTCAAGAGGAGAGTGTGGAAGAAAAGCTAATCAGAAAGTGGTGTTTTTTTCTTAATCCCAGCTCTGCTGAGGCGCCTTTTCTCCTCAAGAAAAATCTGTGTTTCTTTCGCGCTGCCTCTGCAATCACTTGAAACCCCATTACAGACCATGTGACAGCATCAATTAAATTCACAATTATCATGGGGCAGAGACACTCCAGCGTGAGAAAATATAATAACACAGCATCGTCTGCGAGTCTGTGCGTGCGTGCGTGAGTCTGTGAATATGAACATGTATGTGTATGTGCGTGTAAGTCTGTGTGTGTATGTGAGAGAAAGACAGAGATAGAGACAGAACACTGAGCCAGACAATCACTACTCAGAATGTTTCGTGCCCTTTTTGGCAACTCTCGTGAACCTGAACGACTCTCCAAATAAAAAAAGATTACACAGTAAACAAAAAACTCACATCTTTGACCGTATTAAGACATTTCAAGGGCCACTCTAACAACAGCGAATGGACAGCTGGTGACTCACTGGCTGCTTCTTTTAGATTTAATACCACATGAGCTGCTTTTTATAGTGGGTTCTGACAATATGAAATCAGAGAAAGTGCTTATAAATATCCATGCAAAAATTAAACTGGGTGCTGTCACTGTGTCCACAAAGTTGGCCCTATAATTCATTATCAGTTTAGCTGCAGAGCCTTTGTCTCCCGTTGGCGTCACAGATTAGAGTCCTGGCTCTTGTTTCCAGCATTTGACGAGATTTACCCAGACCAAGCTGTCCGACATCACACAGAAAAACAGCACGATACTGTGTTAGAGGGTGGATTTTTAGAGAGAGCCCATAATTAAATACAGAATCACACCTTCTGATGTGCTAGGCTCGTGCGTCTGTGAGTGTGTGCGTGCACAGTATAGTCAACTAAAGGAGAGACACGTGTTGTGAGTTACAGTCTACAGTGTTTGCAGCTGATTGAGCCTGACTTTGGTGTTGGAGCTGGCAGGTGGAGCTGTTCTGTGCAGTCAATTTCTTCAAGCTCTCCATCACACAGTTCTCTCTCCATTAAAGGACAATCAGGGGAAAAAACAAGGCAGCGTGTCTGCATTGATCTCTTTCCACCTATAGTGGTGGCCTACACTGGAGCAGAGCAGGAGATTAAAAATTCATAAGCGTATTAAGATCTATAAGAGCATTATTCATGTGTGCCGTCACTGTCTAATACAGTAGGGCACTCACTAATCATATGCATCTCAAGCCTAGTACACACAAAAACACACAAATACACAGTCACAATAGTGTTCTGGGTGCATTCCAAGTGTCAGCACTATCATTTGGGCATGTGTGTGTCCTGGCGTTGTTCCCTCCTTGAGTGCCATACAATGTGCTGGCATAAATACCTGCTTGACACAGCAGATTGGCACTAATGGCTTTACACAAAGTGCCATCTGTAAGCTGAACCATGAGCTCTCACGTTTTCTCCGTGGCCACTAACGGTGCTTCATAGCATTGGATTCAGACCATCATCAGTCATAGTGCAAAGGCAAATTAAATGTTGGCTGATCATCAGCACAATTAGGAAGGCTGTACATGACTGCTGCAGCAATCCCGCCCATAGGGCCCGAACCAATATGGGATTTTTGGGGGCCGATGCCGGTACCAATATTTGGCAGTAAGAAAATTCCGATATCTGATATATCAGCCGATATTCTGTATATGATATTTTGAATATAGTTATCAAATACATGTGACAACGATATGGAATGGAGGCTGGATATCTAACAAAATTTAATCCCATCATCAGTGCACTAAACAGTAAACACTTCACTTACTACCAATTAAATAACAGACTGCCCTCTGCTGGAAAACTATGTGATTACACCATTTTAAGTTAGTAGTCCAAGCATTTTTCCAGCCTTAAAAACCAGGTTTAATATTGGCACTTATTGGAGAACATATATATCAATACCGATATATATCTGCCATAGGCCAATATTGGTCGATAATATCGGTAAACCAATATATCGGTCAGGTCTTAATCCATGTGCACCTAGATGATACAGTCTAAAAACACAAAGCAATTTAGGCTTTTTTGCCCATATATTGTGTGACATGCCTCCCACTGAGCTGAAACTCTAAACCACTAGTTCAAGTTTAAGCACGCACACACACACACACACACACACACGCACACACACACCACCTCCTAATTCTGTGGCTTCCAACAGCCTGCAGCAGTCACACAGGGATCATTACTATTCATTTGCTCAGCAAACTGGCCACACAGGCTTATAAATTAGCTCATCTACCGCAGCTGGGTACTGAGACAGTTGGCGCATGCTGAGGACTGAGAGCGCAGCCATTACAGTGCGTGGCGCCGAGACACCTTCTGTCCACTCCATGTGACCTCCTCCGAGCTCATCTGCCGTTGCTGTCAAAGGAGGGGGGAGGAGGGGATGGGGGGAGTGCGCACTGGAGGTGAGACATGCCCAGTCAATGATTCTAATAAATTACAGAGCAGAGCAATAGGAGTGCCGCCCTGTGTGTGTTGTGCTGAGGGAGAAGGCTGTGATAAATCCTGTCAAAGCAAGTGTAAATCAATCCAAATGAAATAGCATTAGCAGGGCCATGCAGACCTCTGACCATGAGGGAGGAGAGCTGACAGGTCTGACCTACAGGCAAATGAGGGAACGCTTGGACTACTCTTGCTCTCTGCCTTGGGGTGAGGATCAATGGTGGAAGGAAAAAGTAAAGCTATTAATTCTTCTGGATATGTCAATTCCCAATGGCGGGAGTGGATTGGTAGTGATCATGACTAGCCCCTTGGGCAGAAGGGATCCGGGGCTTTTGTTACGCCTCAATACATCATTGATTCATTGAAGCTTTAACGGCTACCTGGAAGGCACCACATCGCACTGGAGCAATGTAAATCAATTCCAATTGCAGGTTTATAACAATGGACAAAAAACCTGGGGTGTGACTGTTAGGTTAAATTATACTAACCACCTCTTGTATGAGATATGTACCTGCAAGAAGGACCTGAGGTTAAATATGCCATGTAAGAGGCTAACAGTGTCTTAAATATTCATAAAACATTCATACAATAGTTCTCAGCTTTTCAAAATGATGAATGAAGTTTTTCCTTTTCCTTACCCGTCCGATGAGCACAGGTTCAGGCCCGGCATACTCTTCAATCACAAAGAACTGGTTCCAGATCCAGCTCCTCCTGCTACGAGAGCGCGACCTCATCCTCTCCACTTTGTCACGCGGCTCCTCTTCCCCCTCTGACTCTGCCTCTTCAAATACCAGGCCCTTCCCGTTTTCTGGATCGACAGCTTGCATCCCAGCATCTTTTACGTCGCCGTTCCATTCGGGAGCCGGGTGGAGCCTCAGGACATGACTGCTGTTGACAAGTTTGTTGTCTTCATCTGCAGGGTACTGAGCTGTGCTGAGTTCTGTTTGAGCAGTGTGAACTGACTCTGTTAATGGGTCTCTATGGGAATCTGCTGCTCTGCTCCACTGTCTTACTCCCAGGGGTTGCATTGTCAGCACTGACTGTGGAGAATCATTTGTTTCAGAGGGAACATAGAGTGGGAAATGCTTTGTGGATGTAAATGGCGGTTCAGTTTGGCTGATGATTACTTCCTTCTCGGGGCTGAGACTGACCTCGCTGCGAGGCGTTGACAGTAAGCGGCCGAGGTGTTTGCTCCTGCTATCACCGCTATCTGAACCCTGCATTTCCCAGTTGCCCTGCCCTTTACTTAAACCTGTGTTGACTTCACTTAGCGGATTAATGCGAGCGTTGGCACCCTGGTCTCTATTAAGAACTGGGGGTGTGACTGGGCTTACATAAGGTAATGCAGTCTGATTATCAAATCCAGTGTGAAACTGAGTGACAGCTATATCTTGTCTCTGCACTTTCTGAGCCTCTAACTGTCCGTGATTAACGTCAATCAAATCTCTCTTTCTGCTCCGGCTGCCCTTGCTTGGGAAGCTCAGGCTGGGAACACTCTGCATTTGGGAATTGACGATCCTGACTAGGTTCTCTTTTGACAGCAGCTTCAGAACTCCATAACTGCCAGTGAGGTTCAGCTTTCTGTTTGAATCCATGCTAAATCCTTTTCCTGGTACCCCCGTAGTGTGTACACTCAAATCAGATCTGCT
The DNA here is from genome assembly GCA_029874485.1 of Naso brachycentron. Lineage (NCBI taxonomy): Eukaryota > Metazoa > Chordata > Actinopteri > Acanthuriformes > Acanthuridae > Naso > Naso brachycentron. Next base: position 4,477,937 of record JAQFJA010000004.1, read on the forward strand.
CCTGGATCTGGAGCCTGCTTTAAATCGGGTTCTATTGGTGTGAAGATCTGGCTTATGACGAATTGCAAATGTTTTCTCTGCCCTTCCTGTTCTGGTAGAAGTCTCAGCATTCTTGGTGCTGTTTTTCACCTTCTTCACATCCTGGTTTAATTCCTTGTTGTTTGCTAACATGTGCGGAGCCAGTTCTTTCTTACTGACAGAGTCAACCTCACGCTTGGGCTTGAAAGCTTGCCTCTCCTTGTTAGCTACTGATGAAGCAGCATGATTCTGCAATGTTTTGGAGTGAGATAAAGATCCAGGGTCACCCACCTGCTCATGACTAATCAGGTTTCTAAGAGTCACCACAGGTATTGCATTCACATCCATGCTTGCATCCCATTGGTCCGCAGCTCTGCTCTCCTCCAGCTTCACCATATGTGATCCGCCCAATCCTCTCCTCCGTACAATCTTACTGGCCGAGGCACCTCCGCCTAGCCCCTCCCACAGGCACAGGGAAACCAATAAGAGCAGATTTCTTGTAATCATCTTGTCTTGTGGCTAGATGTCCTAATTTGAGTGAGGTTTGCTGCGAGGCAAGACTTGTTTTCCGGCTGTCTTCATTCTCTCTTCTATTTTCCCTCTTTTCATGCCCCTCCTCTCACTCTCTCATT
>JAQFJA010000004.1:4501505-4512439 GCA_029874485.1 Naso brachycentron
AACAATTAAAAACTTTTGCGATTTTTACTTCAAAACCCATTAATTAAAAATCGCCAATGAACAATGGTGCAATATTGAGGCATACCCCCACTTTGCTCATTAGCCGCTGGTTAATTGATCCTAAAGGCAATGTTTACCAAAGGGACGCTAAAGACCAAAACATTATCATTTTACCTCGCCTAATTGCAGTCTTTAAAGGAGGGGGGGCCAAAAGGGAATTTCTGGATGTTTGAGATCATAGAGAAAGTCGATTTAAGAGGTTCCTCCGTGGTTTTGTCTCTGAGGGGTTTGTAGTCATTTTACAGCACTTTTAAAAGTTATGGGATATTCAATATTACATACCTAAACAATTTAGCTAAAGAATTAAACATAGAGGTAGAAGCGCTACAGGCAGGAGATGCTGTAATTTCCTGTGGTCAGACATCAATGTGGCAGAGTCACTTTTATCAGCCCTCCACTCAGACCCCAGCCCTGGCTGGAAACCACTCATCCATCAAAACTCCATTACCCAAGATCCATCATAACAGCTCCCAACAGCAAGTCCGAATGCTTTTATTTTTCAGAGGACCATAAATACACTCACAGCTTTCTCAGTATAACTTTCTTTCGGCCCTCTTTCTCCAAACAATTTCGACTTTTATTTCTTCTTGACTTCGTCTCCCTGCTGCCCTCACCCCGGGTCAGGCGACGGCTAATGAAAGGCCGTTCTCCAAGGAACATGGGTGAGACGTATCATGTGTCTCTCAGCCATCTCACCCTGAAGTCCGCTAAAAAAATTCAGTGCAGCTGCTGCTGTCGCCACCAGAGAGCTTCCCTCTGTCTTTGCGCCACCTCAGGTGCGGGCTGATGCTCCTGTCTGTCTTTTTGCAAGTCTCTTTTTCTTTTCACATTCTTCCGTGCCAGACGTTATCGCCATCTTATTAATATTCAACCCCTTACCACTGGTTTGGCCTCTCCTTTCCAAGTTTGCTTCATCCTCCTCCTTTAAACCTCATTTCCATTTCCTTGTTTCCTTCTCTCCTTAATGTTTTTTTTATGCCAGGCAGAGCGTGATTTGACCTCGATTAATAAATTCTTTCCTCCACAATGGAGCGGAAACAGGGGGTAGATGCAAAAATTGATTTTTCCTCAGTTATGGTGTTTTTTCTTTTTAAAGCCAGCTGAGAGCGCGGGCATCACAAAAGCAAGTATTGTTATTACCGTGAGTGATGCTGTCGTTAGCGTGATTCCTGGACCTGTCTCATGGCGTTGTTAGCATGTTTGCAGCACGCTGTGACAATTTGATTAGCAGCTTTGAATGTCGTGCCACAGTGCTGCTAATTTAAGTCTGTCAAAAAGGGCAAGGCACAAACTGACTGCCATCTTATTTTGTTCAACAAATTCACGGTAACAAAAAGAGGGTGGACACACAGAAATTCAGATCTATACTTGCTCAAATACTAAATTAAAAGCACATTTATCCTGATAGCATTTTGAAGTTGTCTTTATTCCTTTTGTTTATTAAGAAATGTGTCCACAAAGTCTTGATCTTTAGTCTTTACTCCCTGACCTTTACGGGATTAGTTTACCAAAATTACTAAAACAATTCTCACCAACCTCTCCTGGTATCTAGTGTGCAATAAAACTTTGGTTTTGCTTTCCAAGGTTTTAGGAATAAATTGAGTGAATGCCGAATGGAGTTGTGTGTGTGACAGTCGCAGCAATGAAAAATTTCATCTCAACTTGTTTTTCAGTAACTCTGTCCTTGCATGTGAGGCTCATCAATGCACTTCCCCGTTAACCGTTGAATAAGACCTCTCTCTACGGATTGAAGAGTTCCTATTCAAACTGTTGCCAATGAGGTCCGTGGATTATCCACAGTAAAGGCCCCGTCACACCAAAATCATAATCACTTTATGTCAGTGGATTTGCCACAATCAGCGGAGTCACTGATGGGGACAAAGTACATCTGCACAAATTATCCACATGGAGCGAGACTTTGACACATGAATTTATACCGTTGACTGATAGCAAGCAGTCTGGACGTTGCTGACCTTGTGAAGAAAGAGGAGGGAATTCTACATTAAGGAAGTCGTGTAAGACAGTGGTTCCCAAAGTGGGGGGGTCGCGAGACACAGTTTGGCCTCTCCTTTCCAAATTTTCAATTTTTTAAATAATTAAAAATTGCATGTTTAACCCATTATTGTATAAATTCTGGGAAGATGGGGGTCCCCAGTCTCTGGCACTGTTATTCTGGGGGTCCTGTGCTAAAAAGTTTGGGAACCCTTGGTGTAAGAAAATTAACTGCTCTGTGAAAAGGACTTGTTTTGCAGACAAGTATCAGATATTATAAGATACAAGTAGGTTTATGTACAAAGAAAAAAGTGTGAGCTTATGCTGCAATCCTTTATACTCATAACTTGGACAAAAAAAACGACCTCCGGCATGCAGAAGTGCAATGGGATGGTCACTGAGGTCGGAATTTCATGTCAGAAACTTGGGCAAGATCCTGAGCCTGAGTTTGCTGACATAAACACATCTGATGTCACAGCAATATAGTTACACACAGTGAACAGTAAGCAAGATTTCCTTTCAAGAGCTTTTACTTCATGCATGGTTTGTGTACTTTGTGGTTGCCATTTCCATTCAGTTGATTCGTGCTTGAAAGACGCCTATGCAAGCATGCGGTACTATCCATCTATCCGTCCCTGTCCTCCAGCGTCTTTTTGTGTGCTAATGTGCGTGTGAAGCTCACAGACTTGCTACACAAACATCAGTTCGCTGCAGATGTCCATGTTTTTCCTGAACTGATGCACTTTGATACATTTAACCGACTCAGAACTATCTATTTTTAACTTATAATGAATTGGAAACTTACTGTCCCATTAGCAATCAAGCTAATGAGGTAAACTACAAAGTAGTGAAGAGAGCTAATACGAGTGATTAGCGTTAGCATGTTCCCTTTTTGCTGTTCTGTAGGCAGTTAGCTTTTTAAACTAAAGTAGTTCGCCACTACATGCCAAGCCTCTAGCAACACATATTTGCAAACAAGCACTACTGAATTTTGTTGGATTCATTTTTGTAAGATATTTTTAATCAAAAAGAGTTGATTAAATAAACACATAGCAATTAAAGGGATATTCCGTTAGTTTTAAATTAAATTTTCGACTTCTCCAGCCTTATTCCTGTTGATAACGACCCTTTTCAGCTCATATGATGCAGTACAGACTCTGGACGGCTCACTGTTTAGCTGCCAATGCTAATGCTAGCGCAAGTCAATGGCAGCAGTAGCATTCTCTACCCAACTCTAACATGCCACAGTGCACCGAAAGCAAGTCAAATAAGATGACAGTCTATTGAGGCGAATTTGTGTGCTTGTAGAATAATTGTTGGCCTATACAATTTTTTTAATTTGTGGTTCTGTTTAGGATTTGTAGCAACAGGAAGCTGCCGAACTATTTACGCCCTGTTGCTGCTAAGCCACAAATTAAACAAATTCAGTCGTATTTTGACTTCTAGAATTATTCTATGAAGACCACAATTTGCCTTAAGGAGAAAATGTTTCCTCTATTTTCTATAATTTTGTCTCTCTGAAAAAAAAAACAAAAAACCTTTCCACCCAAACAAAAACTGAATGTGAAAAGGAAGAAAATACTCCCTTGCTCAAAGTGGCATTGGAGTGTGTGTGTGTGTGTGTGTGTGTGTGTGTGTGTGTATGTGTGTTAGCAATGTGCTCTTTCGTGGGTAGACGACTCATTTTAGCGCAGTGTCCTTCGTCAGGGTATTGTAAAGGGACGACCACAATGAAGACCACTGCACTTAAATCACTGTACTGCTTTTTTTTCTCTTCTTTGTTCCCACTCTGGAGCAAAGTAAACTGGTTCTTCATTTTTGACTTTTTAAGAAATGTTCTAATATGAATGAACATAGAAATATTTAAGAACAACTAAAGCAAGGATTATGTTTAGTGTTCAGAGGATCCTGAATGAAATACAACTTATCCCCACTGACTTGAGATAAAAAGCAAAATTTTAAAATATCTCAAAACCTGAACACATGAAAAAAAATATATAACAAAGAGGAAAAATGTGAGCCTTTTTATGTCATTAATAATTTAGGTAAACCAACCACATAAAATCATAAATATTTTCTCTTTGTGCCTATATGTCCCTCTCCTCTCTCGGTTGTCCTCTCTCTGCCTTATGACCCTTATTTCTTCCCTTCTTCCACACTCAAACAGAATGATATCAATTATTTATTCACCTCTCCACGCAATAAAAATGTCCTAATTGTCCACGCTTTTCTCTCACGCCTTGTCACGCTCCTACCGGAGCCCTCTCAGGTCCTCTGCCTTTCACACTTTCCACTTCACCTCATGTCTCCCTGTATTGTTCTTTTCCTTTTCTGTCTCGCTCTCCTGCTGCACTCCACGCATCCCCCTGCTTCTATTTTCCTCTTTCTTTTTCCAGCTTCTCTGTCATCGTCTTTCTCCTTCATAATCCCTCCCATCTCATGTCCATTCTTTTTTTTTGTGTCCAACTCTCCAATCCACCTCCAGAACGTAAGCACAGCTGCCAGCGGCATTTTCATTCAATTAAGGCCCAAGCGTTGCTGTTATTGTTACCACTAATAATGAAACCCCTATGTGTAGCTTGCTGCCAGGCTGTCACAGGCGTGATCATCAATAGATGCCATCCCTCATCTCCATCTCCGGCAATCATTGGCCTTATTACTATCATCTGGGAGCAGAAGAGGGCACACACGCACACAGACACACACGCGTGTACAGGCAGTTTGTGCCTGTGTGTGTGCGTGCAGACTGAATGAGACAAGCAGGGGGTGGATGGATGGATGGAGAGCCCGAGGAGGAGAGAGTGAGAGAAATGGAATTGGACGACAGTGGAGGGAAGTGACAGAGGAGATTTGTGTGTGCCTACGTATGCGGGTGTGTGTGTGAGTGTGTGTTAGAGGGTGCTGGGTGGGAATGTATTGGCTGGTTGTTAGGTGGGTGTGTGAGTGAATGTGTGTGGGTGACAAAGAGAGACAAAGCTAGAGGGAGTGATGAGATTATTATGCGCGAGTGTGATATGTGCATACACAGCGTCTGTGCATGTGGGTGGATGTGTGTGTGTGTGTGTGTGTGTGGATGTTGGAGTGGCAGGAAGGGAGAGATGTTGAACGTGTACCAGGAGAGTGAAGGCCCCTCCAGGCTGTTGATGCATTTTGAATCCAGGACGCACACTGACATCAATGTAATTGGTGGAAACTAGCTCAGTTTGTGGTTCTGTGGAAATGAAGACATAGTCGTCCTCTTGCTCTCTGTCTCTCTTTTTTCGTCTCTTCTTATCTTTTTCCATCCCGCCATGCCTCCTTTCACTTTTCCAGGCTCTGTCGTCTCTCCTCTCCTCCCGTTTCATCTCATCTTGTTGATTTTTGCTTTATGTATTGCTCATGTGTAAGACAAATTCCCTTTGGAGCAATTAGAGTACTTTTAACTTCTGTTCTCATTCACAGCCGGGTCTCCTCTCACTTCCCACCCCTCCTCTACCTTTTCTATTTCAGTCTTGTCATCTCAAATATTAGCCTCACTGTGTGTAAATGAGAATTCTCATACATTTCTTTTGACCTTGGCTTGCTGTGTATACTCTTCTCCCTCTAACAGTTAAGCCAGTGATTCTCAAGCTGTTTTTGGAAACTGTAGAATGCAGAACTAATATTTTGATGTCAGGCAACCCAGACTCACATTGGGTGATACAACAAAAACAAAGCGCGTTCCCATGATGATTTCACATTCAGATATATATATATAGAGAGAGAGAGAGTCTAGGTTTGCTAATTGGAGAAATATATTACAGGCAATGCTTCAGATACAAACAAGACAAAGTCGGGCGACAGTAACGTTAATCAACCACCAACACCCAAGTCAAGAAAATATGACAACGATTATTTTCCTCTTGGCTTTACAGCGAATGTGGTAGGACACGAAGGGAGACCTGTCTGTGTTTTATGTCTGAAAACTCTGACAGCTGACCGTATGCAGCCTAACACATTTGAAAGAGACTTGGAGACATTAGACCCCACTTGCATTAATAAGCCAGTTGAGTTGTAAAGCAACAATATGTAACTTTGACCGCAACCCCCGGCACCAAAAAAAGAAACTAAACGGTCAAAGCTACCGTGTCGCACAAACTAGCAATTGTAGTAAAACCGGGTCATATTTTATGGCAAAATGTCCTCTGGTTTTCCCTCTGATGTCCTACAGCTGCAGCTTTGGTCTGCAGGCAGCCTACATGTTGCTTTCAGGAACCTCCGGGAATCTCAGAGTTGAGGCAGAGCAGTCCTAAGAAAACCTAACTAAGAAAACAGCATGTTATTGTTCTAAAAAGGTGACTGTACATCTTATTTTATTTTTATCTATTTTTAAAAAAGCTAAAGTCAAATGAGACTCTTTAGTTGCAATTTTGTTGGGTTGGGGTGGAGGGGCCTGGAAATCTTTCTTCCCCCAAAGGAGAGCATGACAGAAAAAGTTTGAGAGCCACTGGGTTAAGCTCAGCTCATGCAATCTTGACCCTCCTCTTTAATATGCAATAAACCAAGTACTGGCAAATATACGGCGGTTTCTAACATCCCCATCCAGACAAGTGTTCACAAATGTCTCCCCCCATCTGTGACCTTTTGGGAGCCACATGTCACCATTAAGCTCGCAAGGCTTTGCAGACAAGAAAAAAAGAATCAAGGGTTGAAATGTTTGCAGAATACTGAAAAGATCCTGACCTTAGCACGATAAGCTTGTATCTGCTTTTTCCTGTCAGATTCAATGTTCTAATAAAAACTGGTTGCAAAATGAGTTTCAAGTCAGACTGAAATGTCAACATGCTGTATCATCTTCTCGGACAAGTCAAGATTAAAGCCCAAATCTGCACTTTTTAAATTTATTTTCAAGTCTCTTCTCTGCTGTCTGATTCCTCCTAATTAAATCTCCATAGAAGAGTGAAATAAGCTGGAAGGAAATAAAGAATGAATTGGCAGTGCTTGTTTCTGTCTCTTTCAGAAAAGAACTCTCGTAAGCACCCAGTTGGTTTCCTAACTGGGTAATAAGATAGCTCCATTGCTCACGCAGAAAGGTGTTGAGGTTTTTCACTTCCCACATGTCACTCATGATAAATAGCAATGAACTGAGTTGAACTGTGGCAGTCTCACAGGCCCCAAACTCTAAATATTTCCAGAGCAGCACAAAAACTCCCGTCAAGAGGGAGACGTACAGTAGCCAAACTTCACCAGCCTCTTTACCGCAGCTTGGTCGAGAGAGCACAGAGTGCATGGGTTAATCCCCGCGTTAAACTGTGCACTATTACTTCTACATTCAATTACCTCTGGTTAATACGCCTGTTCAACCTCCCCTGTCAGTGCGGGAGAGAAGCCATTTCCCTCTTAATTCTGTTCGTAGCCGTGTGCCAGGTATGAAATGCTCATCGCATTTCGGAGACTAGTGAGGCAATATGAAATTATTTCGTTTCATAAACATGTTACGCATAGCGGATTCGCGCTGATTGGTGTCAAGCTGATTGATGGAGTGGGAGGGCAAGTTAATATATGAAGCCACGCGGAGGCACGCTGTGCAGTGCACAAGTTGCATAAAGAGCTGCTGCCATTTGAATGTTATGCCGCCGTCTGTGCATACGCAAGCGGCTTAAATTGAATGCCCTTCTTTACAAGGGTGCACACATGCATTTGCACTCGAGTACAAATGAGTCAGAGCGTGTGCTATGTCTTCTCACCCAAATATAATCGCACACACACACACACAACACTTTGTCTCCCTCCACCACCACTGTGTTTGTGGGCTGCATCTTGGGGAAAAGTGATAGGTCCCTGTCGAAGTTGGAATGAGCCCAGAGTTATAAATACACACTGGGAAATATATATCCCTGAAATAAAGTGCCAATACAGAAACAAGTGAAACTCTGCAGCGTTCCCATTTATTGCTAAACTTCCTTACGCTGTTTATGGTGCCAAGCACTAGAACTCAAAACCCTCTTTACAGTCATTCAATCGTTGGAAATAATTCAAAGGCTGCCTGAGGATAACAGAGGCTGTCTGCTGTGTGACCGAATGACCTATTAATAGATTACGATTTTGAAATGACAAAATCTCGTGTGACGACAACAGCTTCTGATCCTTTATTTTTTTTTTTTATCCGGGGCAGCTTTTTGTTGAGTGTGCAAGCTCTTTTTCAGTAATACCCTGCTTCACATTCATGCAAGTCAATATATTCATGCCAGAGAGTGGCCCAGCACAACCACAGACATCCACTGTTGGCCACTCAGCAGCATCACAGGTGCATTACTCATTCACTTTCCCCTCTTTGCTGCTACGCCAATAGCCCCTCATTCACTCCGGGTCTCTCTCCATTTCAAAAATCATCTTGTTCACATTCAAAACTTGGGGGGCGGTCATACATCAAGCTGCAGCAGTGGCTTATTGGGCCTATTGCGCATTGCGGCTTCACAGAGTCACAGTGCATCGCAACGGCAGTTCCATTAATTGGAAAAGTGTCTTCTATTTGGGGGCATGATTAAAATGTGGTGTGCTGTGTTTTTGCGATAAAGACTCAGGAAGATGGAGAGATACGAGGAGAGCGCGCTCAGAGGAAGGAGAAGAGAGAAGAGGCCCAGAGGCCCGGCATGCTGGGTCGCAATCCAACGCCTGCAGAGAGTCACCGGCAGGAGGTGGAGTATCATCCGGCCGCATGAAAGTGGACTAAAAGCCTGCGTTTTCCCTTTGTGGGCCTGTGAGAAACAGAGCACAAAGCGCGGCTTCACAAGGCCACCAGCCTTTCTTCTGAGAGTCCAGAAGAAAGAGTCCTCATGGCAAGAGGTGGTTATAGATTTAACCTATAGTTATAGGGGTGACAATTCTAACTGCAGAGAAGCAAGCATTCTGACATAATAATACCCCGTTTCAGTGAGGATATAAAAAAATAAATCTGTTTCCCCTTTGAGATCCTTCACTGCCTCTCCTCCCCACCACTGCTCACCGACTGATGAATATTTATACTGTTCATACTTTAATACATCCTGATCTCAGCTCTGCCATTTTACACTATGGGTGATACTCATCATGTGAATGTGATAACAAAGCTGCAGAGTTGAGGACATTGTGTGTCCAATGGGGGAAACGCGTGTGTGTTTTTATACTCTCCCTCCTTCTTGTCCCCGATTCCACAGTTTGATCGTGTGACAGGCCCTGGGGTGCACAGAGCCGTGTGGAAACAGGCTCGGCTGACTGCTCTGGCTGCGCTCCCTTTTCCATACCTGCAGGGGGCCTTTGCTACCCCTCTCCCATGTCGCTCATTGCACCCCAAGGTGGGCTTTACCCCTGGATAGTTATCCATCCATGCTCCGCAGCCCAAGGCCAGGCTGGCTGCAAACGCAGGCCAAGCCCTGGCTGCTTTGGGGAGGGAAGCAGCAGAGCCCGGCTGGAGGTCCTTCTCTGGGGCTTCAGCAGGAGCTGAATTGGAGCCAGGTGTTGTGGATAGATCACTGGTAACCACAGGGTTGGTTAGAGACACAGGCTGCAGAATGAGCACAGCCTGACTTCCCTGCGTGTCTTCCTCATCTGCGGCTCTTCACAATCAGCTGCACACCTCAGCAACCATTGTCAAAATAAAATGGGTTCAATTTTCACTGCTACTTTGTTCAGGAGCAGTGAGCTGAACAGAAGAGGTAGAGTAATTATAGGAGCCAGAATGAGCACTCTGATTGCAAAATAATGCTTCAGGGAAGGATTTTATGGCAATAAGAAACAGCAGGGAGAAGAATGGTGGAGGGGGAACTTTTTTAACAGAAAAGATTGTGTGTTCTTTTTTACCCATAAACACTGTCCTATGTAATTAAACAGTGCATTTCAGGAACTACAAATTTTCATGAGTCTTTTCATCACTTTCTGTCTGTGTGTTTACAGTATTTGTCCATTCATCTGTAAAAAGCAACCTGTCTCTCTTCCACTAAAATAATACGGCCCCGAATGGTTTGAGAACAACAGAAATGCTGAAGAATGCCACGGATGATCTGTTTCCTGTCTACAGGGATCGGAGAATCACGTGGCGGTCAACAAATCAAAAAGTGTCTTCACCTGGTGTGTCGACTTCAACTCCCGTGTCTGGAGATGCAAGGTACATGCAGTACCTCAACACCGCTCTCTGCCAGCCATCGATCTGACGCTCTGAGACTTGGCCAAAGAGCTATCAACCTCTCAAAGTGTCACTTTCAGAGGGCAATGGATTGGCGAGGTGGGAGGGGAGAGAGGAGAGACAGAGAGGTGGAGGGTAAAATATCCAAAAACAAACAAGCGCCGTAATCAAATCACTCCCAGCAGAAGCTCATCATTTGTGACTAAACAGCTCACATCAGTATAATTGTGTGAATGTGTGTGTGTAAATACACTTTGTGTGTATACGATCACATTAAAGGTCCTATTCTGAAAAGAACCTCAGATCACAAAAATAGCTGAAAAGCTGAAACTGTTCATCATTAACTCTAAGAGGTCTGAAGCAGCTATAGCTGTTACAAACTGCTTCAACAAGGTGACACCAAAAAAAAAATCCTGCTATTTAAAGGAGAGCTATTATGCTTTTTTTGTCTTTACTGACCTATAAATGTTGTTACAATGTCGGATACTCAAGTTAAATGATGCCAAAGTGTCGCATGATGAGGTACATGAATTTGGAAGTGAGCCCTGCACGCTGTCTCTGTTGGCTCTGCACACTGTGTTTTACAGAGTTTTTTAAACAATGTTTTTCTGTGATGTTAATGCATACTGGACTTCCTTATATGGGCATGCCAGCTCGTGCAAAGAGCACTTTGCCTGCCCCCTCCCCCGCTCTGCTCAGACACCGCTATGCTCTGCTCTCTACTTCATGGATTACTGTCAGCACTTTGCTTGAGATGGCTCCA
>JAQFJA010000004.1:4528905-4543886 GCA_029874485.1 Naso brachycentron
CTGTTTTGCATGGCAACATCAGCCTCAACCACCCCACACACCCACACAGTTGTTTTCACTGACTGTGTCTGATTAGATTAGAGTGAGGCAGAGCTATGAGGTCACTAAATTCTATTTATTTTCAAAAAGTCTTAAAGGTGGTAAGTGCAACAATAGTGACTAAAACTAGAAGATATAAATCAAGCACAGGCAAAGCCACATGAAATAGTCTAGAGGCAATAAATGACCTGCTTTAAAAGCAAAGAAATCTGTTTTGTTGTGCGTATCAAAAGATGTAAATTTAATATTGTATTTAACAAGTAAATCCATAAATGGATCTTTCCATGAGCAGCCGTCAATGAAAGAAATCACTGAAAATCAGACAGAACTATCATTTCATTTTACTTAATTTAGCCTGACTGTGTGTTCACTTGTTGTAGAGAGTCACATTTCTCAACACTAGTTTTCAGTGGACAGCTGTGGTATCATCAGTTGTTTTCCATTTTCATATCTCAAATTGTGTATCGTTATTTTTCACCCTTTTTTTGTCTTAAAGGGAACGTTGGTTTTTTTGCTCATTGACCCTTACAAGGATATTTACAATCGTATACAATGTTCTACAGCATTATAATGACAACCGGCGCAGTCCTAACAGCTGGAGCTCGTTACTGACGTCACCGCTGGCTGAAAACAACAGGAGCATGTGCACTCAGACGATCCATCAAAAAATACAATAACCACTTGTTTTAAAAGATGTGAAACTTGCCAAATGTTCAGTGGTGTCCTCTCATGCATCAACACTAAAACACGAAACATGAAACATAGATATACAACCAAGAAACTGTTGTTTGTTTGTTTCGTGAAGCAGCTGAAAGAGCATCTTTTGGATTATATATCTGTGTTTTGTCCACGTTCATAAATATCCTTATTATAAGGCTTAATGAGCAAAAAAAAAAGGAACTTCTTCTTTAACTGCACAGTCCCTTAGATGACCCTTTCGCCTATCGACAGGAACAGACGTCACTGCTGCTACCATCCGGGCGCAGATATAATCTGCCACGATGCAGAACGAATAGATTAAAAAGGTCATTTATTCCCGCTGTTATCAGCCTTGTAAATGCGACCTTGTTACTATAGTTGGTGTTGGTATTTGTTGATGTATTTATTTGTTGTTTTTTGATATCTGTTTTTTTCTGCTGGCTGTGAACCAAACTGCCCCTCGGGGATGCTAAAGTTACCTTGAACCTTGAACCTATCTGAATCACTGAGCACTTCTGAGATGTGGGCAGCAGGTCAAATCCACCAATCAGGTGAAAACACCTGCATGGGCATTCGTGGATCAGTAGAGACTGTGGGCTAATGTAGGTGTGCAGCACTTTTAAACAAATCCTTTTTACTCATATTGTACAATACCATGTTTAACATCCTGCGTGTTAAAATCATTTTCTCCTTTTCAACCAAATTCTTATTTTTAACTTCTACACTGAAAGCATCATGGTTCAAACTCTGCCTCCGTTATTGGTGGATTAATATCTGTGCCTATCTGTGTTTGTCTGTCTGTTCTCACCCTGCACAAGACTGGCAACTGGCCCGGGATGTTTCCTGCCTTCTGCCCAGTGCATGCTGGGATAGGCACTGACGAGCTAATGACCCCTGACAGGAGTAAGTTGGCACGTTGAATAAATGATTGTAGTGACAGTAGACTGGTAAATCACCTTATGTTAGGAGAAAAATGTGGTACAATGTGAGTGTGTTATATGTTTTGCAACACATAAAGCATAATATTTTAATTCTTTCAATACAGCATAATTTTAGAAATACTAGGAAATCATAAAAACAACCAAAAATCTATTATACATTCAATTACTGGAAACTCTTTATGTACCATTTCAATTTTTCAGACCTCCTTAACTTTTAATAATACTCTTGCAGTATGTGTAAAAATAGCTGGAATCAGTGTACAGATACAATATGCTGGGGGGGAAAGTATTATGATAATAAAAAGTATTGAGGCTTTTCTAGGCCAGGACCAAGAAAGGAAAACTGCTTCCCAAGAATCAAGCCTGACTCCCCTGTGAGCGGCTCAGTTGGTGTGTAGCAGCCGTGCACGGAGAAAAGAGGGAAATAAAATTACAGTCCACTTGAAGAGAGACTAGTGACGAGACTGCATGAACAAACAACCTCTCTGCCTAGCACCGTGTACAACGTGCAAGGAACAGATTCTCCATCCAAACGATGTGCTGTCAAGTTCAAAACACGATTCCAGCATTGTAGTGCTGTGAAGTTCCTGCCATGTAGGCCAAGCCAAAACAAATGTGATGTCAATGCAATAATAAACGAGCTTTGTGTTTGAGTGCGACCATGATAATTAGTCTCAAGACGGTATGTTAGTGGAGAGAAGGCTCATAAAATATAGAGGCCATTTGGCGTGCACTCAAGAACAAATCTGTAGTCTAAGAGCGTGGGCTGTTACACTAATGTTCTACATAGTTTAAATCTGGCAGAGGCACAGTCAGAAAACTTTGTTTGGAGGAAAGATGCTGACGGTTCCAGGCAGCAGGGTAGAAAGATTACTTAGTCAGCTCACGTACACGGATGCGCACCCTCTCTGAGATGCACATAACACACATGCCGACATGCTACACACTCCACTCACTCAAGAAAATTCCTTTTTGTTGACTCGATTGCTCGTGTGCCCAAGAGACGGCACACATCACCATTCAAGGTTCCCGACAAAATTGGGGTCGCGGCTGAACAGTGCAGCAACTCAAGGTCGGGAAGATGATAATGATGTTTATGAAGTCTAAATCCACAAAATAAGATTCCCTCTGTATCTCCCCAAGTGCCTACCTGCCGAGCAAGCCTTCATTGTGAATGGGTGAGAAAGGTCCACATCGCAATTTTAGCAAGAAGTCCCATCAAATTGCGCTGTGGAGCTGGAGAAGGAGGCCAGGGAAAACACAGATAAACCTCTGGAAGACAGGCCTCATTGCGTGTGTGCAGGCAGGCAGGTACAAGAGATGCATTCCTACAGATTCTTGCAGGGAATTATAAGATTATTGTCCCAACCCTCCAACAACAGCAGGGGATGCAGTGACATTTTGACAACACTAATCACCTCATTCTGAACCTGTTCAGTTAGCTCAGAGAAGCGAGGAAATCTCCAGTGGCTCAGAGTCGGAAAAACACTGCAGCAAAAATAAAAGGCGTAGCAAAGATCTTTGCTGGTGGTCCTGAAGCTCCTGGTGGGCTCTTTGGTTCTCTATGCTTGCTGCTTGCTCAAATTGTTCCACGGCGTGTTTTCACAGCTTCTGTCCAAACAACCCCCTCTCCTGCCATGACACCCCACTCAGAGAAAATACACGGGCAAATAAATCTTGGCCATCGCCTGAGGAGCTGACAAACAAAAAAGAAAAAAGACTTTGTATTTCTTTGAACATTTAAGGCTGTTTTTCCTCACTCGTCTTCTTATTTCTGTTGCATTAATTATGCATATAAAATGAGGCTTTTTGATTAAAGCAACTAAGAAACAGCAGTGCAGTTTAAGCATGTATTATTTTTTTTTCAGAAGGGAAACTTGCCAGGCCTAATTGGAGTGTGCTTTAATAGCAATCAAACACCAAAAAGCAGTGACAATGAGGCTCGATTTGTGTTGTTGTAAACACACACAGCTGGGCCGACACACTCGTACGTTGTGGCTGAATACATTTAGCAGATCAATGTAGATAATGCAGATGCAGGAGTAAAGATGAACACACATATTCAGCGAATTATGCATAATGCTCTGGGAAACCAGCCATGTGCATCAGAGTACGACTGGGACTGACCACCATTACTACAAAAGTGCTTTCACACACTCTTACATACACACAGGCACAACCTCGACCCCAAAGTGCAGCTACACACCCAATTACAATTAAATTCTGTGCTCGGTGCTCCTCGGGGCCAGAGTATCGATGATTCATTTTGCGTTTTATCAAAGAAACAGGAGTGCCATTAAAAAGAGATCAGTCAGCCACCAGGCTTGAGGAGTCTGCTCCTAATTGGCCATTCATCAAAAAGCCTTCTCAAGTAGATCGCGGCGCTGAAATATCACACATGACAACTGAACCGCACTACATTAATTACACTACTGATGAACCTCATGCACCGTAGCTCGCCCCTTGTGGTTCCAGAGAGGCTGGAAAACACACAGATGCACACACACCTGGACATATGTTCACATACACCAGAATAAACTTGAAGAGAGGCGCGATGCTGTGAGGTGAGGCAGCTCGGTGCATCACAGCAAACACAAAATCATGGTTTTTATCAATGTAATTCGACACTGAGATAAGCCTGAACAAACATTCCCTTTTGCTTCTGTATTTTTAGCTTCAGAGACGACTGCCATTTCATGTGCTCAATATCATCAGTCAGCCTTTAAAAAGACGCTTTCAACCATTTCACTTCACAGCATGTCCGGCGTGTTTTCACAGAGACGGAGCGCTGGTTTAAAAAGGTGGTGTAGTCACTGTCTCACGCTTGTCTTTGTTCAACTCAGCAGCCATCAGGACACACACAGATGAAGCATTTTGAGCTCCATCTCTCTCCTCTCACCCCGTGCAGGGAATTCTCTCTTTCATCCATTTCCTGATGCACTCTAACTAGACAGTTTTCGGTCATGTCCCAGAATTATGCGTGCTAGCCTTTCTCACTCTCACATACACAGCATGGATACGAACAGCTGCACATCCACTGACAATTCATCCATCTCTGAATCTCTCATTTTCTGGTTTGAGCATTTTTGTGCTTTTTTTCCACTTCCGTGCTGCTGGATCAGATGGGGTCGGGTTCATCGCTAAGCAGTTGCCCAGAGGCCAAGAAACAGAGAGGCAACCGCTGTTAGCGGGGTTATTGAGCAGCTACAAGGCTAAAACAAGCATAAAAAGAGCCACATGTAGCCTAAGCTCATTTGTATGTGCATGTGTGCACACACATTTGCTATATGTGGCGTTTCCTTTACGCACAGGCCTGATGAGGAGGGAATCTTCAAAGTCACAGAGTGAACCCAGATGGTGTTTGATGTGTGGATAATGATTTAGGTAAGGCTACGCAACACTTTCTCTACATCCAAGCTCAATAGAAGCCTGAAACTGTTGTGTAGACTTGTGCATGAAAACCAGAAATTGAGAGCTTTAGGAGCCATGCAAAATGTAGCTCTGAAGTCTTGGATGTGCAAAGCAGCCTGTCTGTGTAACGACTATTCATATTTCAAGCAGCAAGAGCCATATAAGAGGCGCGCCTTGTGGGAATCGAACTTATGCCCTAGCAGACTCTTCTGCACGTCAGGCCCTGCACAGGAGTACAGGGCTACGCACTGCAGCTATCAGTTCATCATTGTCATACAGTAATTCAGTATGTAATGTGCCTCTCAGTCCCTAAGAAGCAAAGGAACAGACACACTGTCTACAGTGAGCATGCAAAGCCCAGTCGCTGTCCTGTAGGACCGGCTATTTAACACAGGAATAAGCCAATTATCTTCATGGAGTAGGCAAATTTACAATAGGATTTACTCAATTCCTATAGGACGCCGATGTCAAGGGTGTCAGCTTATGCTGTAGGTTTCTCTCTGTCATGGCCACACACACACACACACACACACACGTCTGTGGCTGATATGATACATGCAGTCACGCAGATGCACATTACCACCAGTCCAAGCAAACACCTACACAGTCACTCTAACCTCAGGCACACACAGTGCTCTCAGAAAGACTGAGAATTTGTTTCTGAAAAATTTTCTAAGATAAACATGAGCCAAAACTCAATAGTCGTAAATAACAAAAAGGAATTTGCACCGTCTGTACAATATCTCCATTCAAAAGCAATTGTTCAGAAAAGTAGTTAATTTTCTGAGTATGATAAATGTAATTCCAGAATGCTGCTAACAGTCATTGGCACCTTTTATTGCAAAGCTTACCAAAGCCTTCTCTGATTGTGTTAAATCCTGGTGAAATTATTAAAGCACCGAGAGTTAGTACTTTCAGTTTCATGTGTGTTCATGAATTGGGAAATAGGGACAGGTAAATGAAAAGCCAATGAAAGCTGTCAAATTGAAAACTTGGCACCAAAACGAATCACTTCAATGTGAGGCCTGAGAAGAGAAAATCTAATTTAATATTAAATATTCTGATTCCAGAGTCCACGCGCCTAAGTGCTAATTGTAGTCTCATCCATTTCACTGCAGCTAAATGATATTTGAACCCCCTCTCCTTATAGATCTCACCTTCATTGTCCATGTATATGTAAGTAATGCAAGTTGTGCTGTGTGACTGATGCGCCTGTTCTTTGATCTGTTCTTCACTTGCACACCTCTTACCTCCCACCACCATGACTCATGATTTAAAGAAATGTTATGAGCACGCTTGCTTCCCGGGCAGAGCTCCATGCTCAAATTTTCCTTGAAAAAAAAATCAACATTTCTAAAAAGGTTGGAGCTTAGAAGCTGCTGTCCTGATGTAGAGGAGGCATGCAGAGGAGAGAAAGCCAATAAGTCAACCACCATGCATTAAAGTGCTGTCTGGTGGAGGCTTAAAGTTAAATTAGTGCATCACAAGCTTTTAAAAGACAAACGTCTTGACATGAATGGGTTTAAGCAGTGTTAGGCAAGTTACTTGGAAAATGTAATCAATTATTCATAGGATGGCACTCATTGAAAAAATAATTACATTAAATTACTCAAGAGCAAATTAAATTTGTCAGCACTAAAATGGCTTTTTACATTACCTCCTGCATCAAAAACAACTATAAACAACTCAAAAGCTCCACACGTCAAATCTTCTGTATATGTAACACAGGCAGAAACAAAACATTGCAGTTTAACAAGCAGCTAGCTTACAGTTATGAGATATTTACAGAAAATGAACAGCTAACATTGTCTTAGCCCTGGTGACTGTGCGTGCAACACTGAGGCTAAGCTAACTGCAGGCTAAACAAAAGCGGCGACCACTGGCTAGCTGGAGGTTAAAGGAGAAGTTGGGGGGGGGTCGATGTTCACATTAAGCCTTATAACAAGGATATTTACCACCACATATGATGTTCTAAAGCATTATTATGACAACCAGCGCAGTCCTAACAGCTGGAGCTCGTTGCTGACGTCAGCGCTACCTGAAATCGACAGAAGAGTATGTGCACTCAGCCAATCTGTCTAAAAATAGAATAAACACCTGTTTTAAAAGACCAGGAACAAGCCGAATGCTACGTGGTGAAGCTAAACATGAATACGTAACTTGGAAACGGCTGTTTGTTCGTTTCGTGAAGCAGCTGAAAAAGCCACTTTTGGGTTTTATATCCATTTTTAGCTTCATGTTTTAGTGTCGCTACATGAGAGGCTGCAACTAACATTCGGCGAGTTCGCATCTTTTAAATCAAGCACTTATTTTAGTTTTTGACAGATTGTCTGAGTGCACATGCTTCTCCGTTGTTTTCAGCTAAGGTGACATCAGCAATGAGCTCCAGCTCTGAGGACTTCGCCATACATCATAATAACGCTGTAGAACATTGCATATGATGGTAATTATCCTTATTATAAGGCTTAATGTGTGAAAAAATGTACCTCTCCTTTAAGAAGACTCTACATGTCAGTAAGAGACTTTTGAATTATACAAAGGAGCATTTATCCTCAGATAGAGGCTAATTTTCTCCTCACACTTGCCTCTGTGCAAGCTAACGTGTCCCACAGCAGTTTCCAATCCAATCCAAATTTAGATTTAAATGTGCTTTATGCACATTTAAAAACAACAAAGTAGACCAAAGTGCTGTACATCAATAAATAGATTAAACATAGTATAAATAACATTAAACACAAGGTAGACATAAAAACAGTGTTTACAAAAAGACAATAAAAACCACAAGATAAAATCACAACTGGCAAACTCTCATGCACAGTCTGAGAATGCCAAGGAGAACAGATGAGTTTTTAAACGAGACTTAAAAACAGGCAAGGTGGGGGATAGTCTAATCTGGAGCGACAGCTCGTTCCAAAGTTTTGGGGCCACAACAGCAAAGGTTCTGTCTCCTCTGGGTTTCAGCCTGGCTTGTGGGACAGCAAGAGGTGCTTTTTTCAGCTGACCTCAGTGACCGTGATGGCATGAAGGGATGTAAAAGGTCAGAGAGGTAAGATGGGGCTAGTCCACTCAGAGCTTTAAAAACAAACAATAAGATCTTAAATTGGATCCTAAATTGAACAGGCAGCCAATGAAGAGACGCCAGTCCAGGAGAAAAGTTTGACCTGATATTACCCTTTTCTCAAAGTCCTCCTGAGACAGAACTGAAGTAATGAAATGTTACTGTTAGAAAGGAAATTACTGAATTTCAATTTGTAATTTCTTACACTTCTCCTAGAAACAGTAATCTTATCTAAATAAGTGAGTAATGCTTTACTGCTCAACAGTGGTTTAAAATTAATTTTCTTTGAGTTATTCAAGTTCAGGGCCTTTGGGAATCTTATCATTTGCTAGTGTTCCTCTTCCTCATGCATATACTAGATATTTGTGCACCTGAGAAATGCCAACATTGTCTTTAATACAGAAACTTTGTTGTCCAGCACTCCATTTCTGGCTCAAACTCAACTTTTCATGAGAAATAACCAGAGAAAACATTCATTTTAGCTCCTCCACTACTCCAATACTTCAGCCAGTGGCAGCAAGTCTATAACCAACTAACACACTTACAAAAGTCATGTAAGCTCTCTCTTTCTGTCAGTGTCAGACTTTTTCATTTCTACACGGTAGGTAAATGTAAATACACAGCAAACACACACGTACACACACATTCAGCCTGGAGCAGCCTCCCGTCTTTCTGTATAATAATGTCTCCAGTGGAGCGAGCTGCTGTACTCTTTTCACCGGAGTCCTCCTTCATCCCATCCCATCCAACCCAACCAAACAGCCATCCACCACCGAACAGGGAGTTGCCTCCACCAATCTAACATCCCACTCTGAAATTCAGTCCACTCCAGCAGTAATACAGACCCCCTGCTGACTGCAGAAAGAGAATGCGCCTCCACACTTTCAGTTCTTGTTGAAGGGAGAAAACTCAGGAAAATCAAACTAACTGTGTGTGCCTGTGTGTGCATGTGCAATTTAGAGACTGTTTGAAGACAATGATTATGTATGACTTTTCAAAGTCACGGACTAGAGAGTGTCTTCTCTTAAATACGTGTGTGCATCGATGCATCCCCACCTGCCTGCATTATGACGTGCACGCGACTAAACAGCGATGTTGGTCTGAGAACAATCAGACCGTGACAGACTCTGCAGCACCATCCTACAGGCCTCCGCAGAGGAAAAACACTGCGCCGCCAGACATAGCCATTTTCTCTAAATGACCGCCCTCCTCCTTTCCCCATCTCCAATCACCACCACGGAGAGAATGGCTCTCCGTCTTGGCACAACACTGCCCGGGCTGGGGCCAACATGTCCGGCTCTAACCTCGGATTGGCAGTGCTAGGAATGGAGAGGCTAGGGACAAAGCATTGCATTGGAGGATTATGGGTAAAAGCGTACAGGATGTCCAAGCTAAATCCTTGATATTTCCTGGGAGATGCTTGTTTTTAAACTCTCGCCGAATTTCCTGTCTCAAAAAGTCAGCATCAGCAATCATGTGTCTTCACCTCCTTTGATGCACGATCACCATCAAAGGGCACCGAGGGAACATGTAGTACACCATCCTTCACGTCTATCCGGAGTTTAAAGGGAGGATCACGTATGGATGAAAAATTGCTTGTCAGTAACTTGCCTTGAGTAGGTAATTGGAGATGATATAGTTGAGATTCAGTTGCGCGCAAAGTCACTGCAGAGTCACAGGCTTTTCACTCCCCCTTCAAAAGACTGACACCAGAGGAAGAGTTCTCTGCCAAAGGTTTTACACAGCTCACTCCATTTTCCCTGTGCCTGGAAAGCAAGAGGAGGGTAGTAACTAGCAGAATCTGAGGCGATCTTAGATCCTGGAAGCTACTTGTTTCCTTTCCTGTTTGAAACAATCGGAAAGGGAATTCTGCCATTATATTATCTCTGTGCACGAGGGCCCTGGGGAATGTTCATGTCTTGAACACTAAGCATTTATTTCCTTGTTCTCCACGAGGATCCCTAGGAGGCCATGTTGTCTGATTCATTTCACTGAATTGTCAGCTAATGAATGGTACGCGTCCGTCGACTGCCACACACTGTCGGAAGAGAAAAGCCCCTATGGGTGCACGTCTTGGGGGTTCTCCCATTCTCATTAGGAGGGAATCAAAAGGAAAAAGAGGCTCACTGATCGTTTACCATGTTTCCTGTGTGTGTTTCCCATGGGGGGCGTCGCGTCTGAAGCTATTATTTCTCACCAGAGAAGGGCGATCAGCATGTTTAAAAGCGTCTCTCCCATCTTCGGCGGCACATTATTGATGGAGTTTGATGGAGTCCTTTAATAAAGACAGCCAGTGGAGTCTCTGAGACATAATTAGTAAGTAATCTGTCTTCATGGCAAAACTTTACAAGGCACTCCAAGCAGGGGAGGCAACAAGGTTATGTAAGATTGGTGGGGGGGAAATGTTTAAAGAAAGTCTTCATTCAAGACTTGAATTTAAATTTGGTTCCCCAGTGCATCCACAAATTCTCTATTTCTTTC
This sequence comes from Naso brachycentron, assembly GCA_029874485.1. NCBI lineage: Eukaryota > Metazoa > Chordata > Actinopteri > Acanthuriformes > Acanthuridae > Naso > Naso brachycentron. The sequence goes on from JAQFJA010000004.1 coordinate 4,539,535, forward strand.
TTGAACAAACATACATGTGTTTTTTCTCTCGGAGTATGCCGAAGTTGCCCTGTTCTCTCTTCTCTCTTGGCATCCCACCGTCTATCCCGAACTCTTTCCTCTACTGTTGGCCATAATACACAGTAATGTCCAGTAATGGGATGTGGTGTGTCCCTCACTTGTCACAACTACAGCACCTCTCCTTCCAGCTTCTATTCTTTAGGCAGTTTTATCACCAGCATAAGTCACTGACTCAGTGTGACCTGTCTGTTTCCACCTGCGCCACCCTCACGCCCTCCCTTTCCACTCTCTCCTACTCTCCTCCCGTCTTTCTTCTAATCTCTCCTCATGTTCCGCCCCACCCCTACCTCCAATCACCTTTCATCTACTCCATCATTCTCCATCGAACCACCCCTCCTCTCCTCCCTTGATATCTCCTAATCTCCCCTCTGTCTCTGTCTCTCTCCTTCTCCTGCCCTCCTTCACATCTCCCTATCGCTCTCCGGCTCCCCGTCTTGGGAAATGCAAGTGCTTTCTGGTGTAAACAATTATTAACTGACTGCTGACACAAAGATTGCAGCGCACTCTCTCTTGACCACATTAGAGGAGAGAGTGCTTGCCCAGTCACCAGTATCCCTTGTCCCACCCAACCAAAAAGGAAAAACCTTGCGATTGCCACAGCTTGTCCAAAGATTGTAGCAGAAAAGGGCAAATATAATCAAAGATAAAGCTAGAGATTAAAAAATATGCACAAATACACAACATATCCTAACAGACACTCATAAACCAATAGAGAGTCATAGTGTTCGCACACATTAAACTGATTGTACCCATAAACCCTGGTGCCACACTGATGTATAATACATGAGCTTTCCGCATACATAAACATGTCTCACACTGATCAGAGCCATTACAGTCGCTTAAGGCCCATCAAGTGTGTGTGTGTGTGTGTGTGAAGCCATTCATGTATCACACTAGATTTTTATGTATATGTTCAACAAGAGGCTGTACGAGCAGATTTTCCACTTGAGAATTGCCCAGCTGCAAAGATGACTGTATCAAAACCTGGCTGTGCTCTCTACAACATCCAGAAATTATATATAGATGTGGCAGACCCACTTTTCTCGCTCTTACAAAAATATAGTACATAGCAAGCTACAACAATCGATATAACCTGAGAAGGCAGGTCATTAATCTAAGCAAATGTATTTCCCAGAAGGGCAATGGATGCTTTCACACAAATATTATTACATTTTTTACACGGCGTAAAGGAGCATTTTGCACAAGCACAAGCGCATCACCGACTCCCGCGGATGTGAGGCCAAATACTTATTATCACGGACTTAGAGGGTCGCGTAATAAATGGACGCGATTAAGCCGAGGTTTTGAAGCGACTCGGAGCCGATCAACTTCATTAGAGACGCGCTGAACCGCGGAGAGATTGCGCATACGGATGGCTTGCAGGTAAAATATTTGCCCCCGGTTGTTGGTGCTCGGTATGTGACAGTCTGTCAGCCGCTGACCCCCGCCGTTATCCGTGACTGCTGCGTGCAGACAGGCAGGAGTGCGCACACGCACGCCGTCTGTTATCCGCTCGCACGCGTAAAAATATTGCGCCGCTCCACATTGCACATAAAGTGACAGCCCTCCTCCTCATCTTGTGGTCGGAAGAAAGCATGAACTACTAATCTGACAGAATCGATGAATGGATCAATAAAAAGAATCGATCAATGTATACAACAGTTATTGGCGCTCAAATTCCCCCACATAAAAACACGTAGTGTGCGCCAGCGGACAGGTCCTCAATCTCTCTGACCAGGCTCCCCATCAGGACTTGCCTATGTTTAGTGTCGTCTCTCCTGAAACTGCCCCCACTATAATACATGTTATCACTCCAACTTACAGGAGAATTAAGACAAAACCTTCAATTATATACTTTTACAATGAATAAAATCCTTCAAATTCCTCCGGGTCTCGCAAATACGCACGGAGTCCGTCCAATGGAAGAATAAACCACATGCATCTATTTCACTGAAACAGTTAGAGGGATCCACGAATTGATATTTAAGTATTTTAAGTGACACATGTTGGGATTTCAATTTAAATTGTGATCTCTGCTGAAAGCCAAGCAGCGGTGCCAGAGAGCAGGCAGACAGAGAAACGCAATTCCCCAAAAAACCAAGCGAGTGGAAACTAGGTCTGATCTTCAGTCATCCTGATCGCTGTAAAAACAAAAATCACACACGCTAACAATGACAGGATTCTGTGGTTTCAGTCAGCACGACTCTGGATTTACCTGTGAATGTCGGATCTCGGTGTGATTGAGTCAAGTTTCTTTGTCCGTCGCTCGTTCTGCCCGTCAGCCGGTAACAAAACTGAGCCGAAGAAGGACAAACGCTGTTATCGCGCCTCTCTCTCTCCCACTCTCTCTCTCTCTCCCTCTCTCTCTCTCCTTTCAGTAATAACGTGACTCTTGAAAATCTCTCAGCACGTTTTCACTCCCTCCAGTTTGCCGGTTGTGTCTCCTTTTCCTCCCCTGATCGCCTCATCCTCTCTCTCCCTCTCTCTCTCTCTCTCTCTCTCTCTCGGAGTGATAATTATATTATGTCCATCATCACTCATAATCACAACCGCCTCCTCAACCACCATCATCATCATCACCACCACCACCATCATCATCATTATGGCATCAGAAAATCAATACGCCCTCTAATCAACATTACATGTATCCTGTGTAGGTATCCCAGTGATTCAATAAGGACTTACACTGTGACTTCAGTGTTTTGTAATAAAAGGTTAAGCATCACTTTCTCATTACGAATCCTTTATAAAGAGTTCATATTTTGTAACTGATGGTTTATAAATTTCATACTGCTGTTTTAAAGATGGCAAAAGCACATTTGGCTTATTAGAACTTCCACTTGTTTCTTATCTCCTGAATGTAGAGTAACTATTGTACAGACAATTACATGTTTTATCAATGTTAATTAAGGTATTATTTATGTAAATGCAGTTTCTGTACACAGTATATTATTTATCTATTTGTTATTTAAGTACACTGTGGTAAATGGCATTATTGCAAAAGGAATTATTCCCAAAGAATTATTATGTACTTACAGTGAAACACATAATTAATTAGACATTCATATATGGCGCTTTAATTATCCCTTTATTTGTGTATTCACATGTGTCACATGAGGCGTCCTCTTGCTTCGAGAGGATGTTTGTTCCTACCTGCTGTGTTTCACAGGGGACAGGTTTAGGTGTAACAAAGCAGGACGTGTGTTAGAGGTTGAGCTACAAGTTGGATGTAAACTGTCATGGTGTCGATTAAAGAAGTCAAACAAAAGTTAACAGAGACTCTTTGTAGCCGACTGGCTTCTTATTACCGACTGGCCTGGAGTTTTCTGCCAAATCAACAAGGAAGGGTCACATTTACAGCATATAAACCCTTTAGACAAAGGTACGTTACTTATTCATTAAAGTAGTGCCAAAAGTTCTTTGGTAAATATTATGTAATATTAAGGCTTTTCCTGTGGTGACTTGCACTATAATCATACTGATCTTTTCCTAATTTAAGCGTAGCTTGTTTATTTTCTGGTAACTCAAAATTTGTAAATGGCTTATGACTGAGCTACATCTTTAGTAAATAATTTATTAACCATTAATTAATAAATAACTAAAGATAATAAACCCTTTATAAAGGCTCTGGCGTCAAACAAAAGTTATTTTTAAAGCTGTCATGTAGAATTATGAGCGTTCCTGTCGTGCTGTTTGTGTACGTTGTTATCAGTTGTCATACATTGACCCCACTCCACAGTTTCTAGCACTTTTTAAATTTTCAAAGCCTGTTTTTTTAAATTACGTAATATTTAAAGGTACCCTGTGGGTTTTTGACCCTATTAGAGAACTAACAGGACTACAGAACAATTTCCATTTGAGTGGTTCCCTGTTTTGTTTTGTTTTTTTGTGCACACAAACACGAGCAAGCAGGTGGAGCTTTACAGAGAGGGATGTAAGCAATTAATTTCAAATATTTGGAAATGTGTTAGTGTTAAGGGTGCTTTAGATTGTATCAGGTGTTGAGGTGATCGTAGCTGGTTTGTGTGGTGGTGCAAAAATGTCAGCTCATTTGCAAATGCATTTTAACTTTTTGTACTAGTGTTGCAGATCAAGATCGTTCTTGGTCTCAAGATCACTTTTTGAAGGTTTCCGTCTTGTCTCGGAATCAAAAGCATTTTGACTCGGTCTCGTCTCGGTCTCAGACATAGCAGACTGATTGATCGAGACTGGGGAGGACCACAACGAATTTATTTGTTAACATAATTACTGTGATTGCATGTAAAACTTTCTTCTTCAAATGCAGCCAATAA
>JAQFJA010000004.1:4561214-4575475 GCA_029874485.1 Naso brachycentron
ATTGTTATTCTCTTTGATAAATGTCAGTTATTTTAAAAATGTTGCAGCCATTCATGGACAAACCATTTACTGATAGCATATGAATTCTTCTTCTTTAGACATGTCAATGAAAAGAACACAAAGAGGAATAATTTTATCATACGTCAATGTTTCACTGGAGATAATAGCCATCTTTATGCAGTGCTGTGGCTTTTTACCGTAGTTGATTCATTATACATTGAAAAAAGAAAAAGATTTTTTACATTACAAGAGTCAAGGGCAATAATACTGGTAACGTTAAAATAATTCATTGGTAGGTACAGAATGGATTTCGGCTTAAGTGAGGCAGAGCTGTGTTGGCTTGAGCTAATATCTCCAGTATATAATATATATACATAATCCTGAGCAGAAGGTCGGGCTGCTGCTCTGATGTCTTCAGCCTGCAGGTTGTCGCGGCTCTGTGGATGGGCGGACTTGATGACCAGATGGGGCAGCAGCTCTCACTTCTGTTGGTCAGCTCCATTTCATATTACACAAGTCAAAATGTAAATTTCAGCTGTAACTCCCATGAAAAATACATTTCCTGGGGACATGATCCAAAGAGTGCTGCTGTCAGAGAGTCTACCTGAGAGTTATTACACCACCATCTGGGCTTTGGCCTCTCTGTCCTTCCACATTCACTCTGTTTTTCCATCCAGTAGGAAGGTTGGCCCAGGCTCTGGTTTGTAAAGCGCAGAGCAGCATTTTTTGTTCCTGTCCTTTTAGTTTTCCACAACACTTTCTTTTCAGTCTTCCTTTCGCCATGGGGTAGCCTCTGGGCTACAGATGGACAGATTAATTTTTTTTTAATCCAATGAATCTTACCAAATAATCATTTGTCTGTTACAAAAAAGGTAAAAGTAATGATGTGTTATTTGCCACCAGGACATCAGAGGACTCCCTACTGATACAAATGAGTGTGGGCATATGGCTTTAGATTGAAACCTACCTGCTGGTTTGACAGTCACATGGAAACATTTTACATAAAAAATTCTATTCTATTTTGATGGTCTGCACTGCACCTTAAAAGCTAAATAAATATTTAACAAAACCATTCATGTGACTGAAGTAGAAAATTTTAAAAATCAACCCAAGAATTAGCATTTTCTTTATTTTGAGGGTATTTCAGTTCACATGATATTGAACACTGCATTGCTGATAATGATAGTAACACTGGAAAAAATTAGTGAGGGATGTGAGGTGACTAATTACACATTTAACAAGCTGCATGTCTGCTCATTTAAATACATATTTCTGCTGGTCTTCCTTTTGTTAATAGGTAAATGACTCCTAAATTATTCATCAGTCATAGAAACAGATTAAAATTCAGATTACTTTGGGAAATATTGGTGAGTTTTTCTTGTCGGTTTCAGATGTAGTTACATGACGGTTCAGATATATTGTGAGTTATAAAAGGTGTCACTAGTGTGCACACACAGGTAAAAGGCTTAGGGAAAATAAATACACTGAATCTGGCTCCATAAATAAAACTGGAATAGGAGAATGTTTAAAAAAAAAAATTTAAAAAAAGATAAGTGCATGAAATGAGAAGCAATATTACTGTTTAACCCCTTTACATTGTTTTAATTAACATTAGTGCCACCAGTTTCTACAGCCTAGGCTTTGTTAACCTGAGCTAACCAAGAGCTGTGTTAAAGAAAACCTATTTAACTTCTGAAAATAAATAACACCATCTTATCAACAGTATGCAGTGTGATAACGTGGGTGACTTACAATAGTTGTGGCTTTGTGCATGTGTGCTACCACTGTGTCTAATAAATAGAAGTATTAAAGTGCATTTGTTGGGGACTATTTTCAGCCATGTATTATTACACATTTGGTGCTCTGGTGAGCTTTTCTGGCAGCAGGACAGTGTTTGTGGGATTGGCTCAAAATAAACTACAGTGTGAGTGTTAATTGTAATGATGAAACATGTCACCAGTGCAACAGTGGGGCTCAGTGAAGTGTGTTTAATGGTTTTTGGACAACAATGGCGCTCTATGGCGCAGGAAAATAGTGTATGCTATAAAAGGTTTTCACTACACTGCCAAGAGTTGTTAGGAGGACCAACAGTTGAGGTATTTTGTAATGTAATGTAATGTACTATTTCAGTGAGAAAAAATGAATACTTAAAAATGTAAAGAATTTATTGTAGTTTTCAAATAAGATAGATATTGTGTGCATCCACACAGCATATAACCCGGAAACGGCTCTTTCAGCTGTTTCAGGAAACAAACGAACAGTGGTTCCTGAGTCATGTGGGGTTGTTTAATTTCGTGTTTTGGTGTTGGTCCATGAGAGAACAACATTAGACATTTGGTCCTTTAAAAATGAGCATTTATTTTGTTTTTCGACTGATTGTCTCAGTGCCTGTGCATCTCTGTTGTTTTAAGCTAGTTGTGACATCAGCAACAAGCTCCAGCTCTCAGGACTGCGCCGCTCGTCATAATAATGCTGTAGAACATTGCATGTTCTTGTAAATATCCTTGGTATAGCTGTGCGTTCATACCAGGCACAAATAGAATAATTTTCCTCGCTTTACTCGTGTGAATTTAACAAATAGAATATTTTGTGTTTACTCACTTCATTCATGCAAATAACTCGCTTCATTTGAACGTGAATTCATGTGAATTCGTGCCTGTGTGAGAACTAAAAAGACACAAATTTTCAAAACAAGGGTCATGGGACATGGTTGAGCTTGACTACTTTGCAAGGGTTACTACTTTGTACCTGCCACAGAGAGCCCAAAGCATTTGGAGATCCAGATCCATCCCATGTCTGGGACTATCGGATCCTCCAGAGGCACACACAGCTTTTGGAATTCCACCACCTTCTCCAGGAGCTGCACCTCAATGATGACCGCTTCCAGCACTGCTTCACGCTCACCCGGACCCAGTTTAATGACATGTTGTCAAGGATTTGTCCCATATATCCTTCTACTAAATACATCACTGTCAGGAGGATCTTAATGCCGACTGGCTATCATGGCAAGAACTGGTCATTTAAGTTCAGATTGACACCTAATCATATCTTTACATTGACTTCACATGTAATTCACTCACAGGAATGATATTACTCGCCCCCTGTATGAACACAACTTCAGGCGTAATGTGCAAAAAACTGAGCACCTCCTTTAAGGTTACATTACGGCACTCGGGCAGTGGCTCTCAAAGTGTGAGCTGGGCCTCCTCGTGTGTTTGGCAGAGCACTTCAAAGGAGGCATGGGACGAGAAACAAAAATGAAAAACAACAACCTGTAAATAACTGCTAAGCTAGGCTGTTGCTTTTATGCTCTCTGGAAGGCCCGCAGTCTCAGACTTTGAAAACCAGTGTACAGCGGAATGTGTGATGTCAACGACGGGACCCCATAGAAACAGGTGTACAATACTGTGTGTGTGTGTGTGTGTGTGTGTGTGTGTGTGTTTTCGGTCTATTCAACGGCATGCTGGAGTAACTCAGCTGCACTGTCCGCTGGCACCTGACTCTCACACACAAACAGTCCCACACAAACACACAACACACTCACTCCTACTCTATTTACACGCACACAGATATTTCCCATGAAACCCCTCATACACACACATTCCTCCAACTCCCTCTCTCTCCAACGCACCCTCCCTCTTCTTTTCATCTCCCTCGCTTTTTCTCCATCCACCAGATGGCTGACCCATCTGCTCCCCCTCTTTCCCTCACTCTCCACCTCAGTCTCTCTCTCTCTCCCCCACCGCTCTGTACTTCATGTGGTCGAGATCCAAGTTCTGTGCGCGCAGGACCCTCAGTTCCCTACGACACAGCGTGGCTTACGGGAGTGACTCGCTCCACTCTTGCGCTCATTGTGTGTGTTTGCACACATCTGTTTGGTTGCCAGTTTCTGTGCGCATATGCCCACATTTTGAAGCTGTGTCTGACAACAGCTCTTCTCGAGACGCTCTTCTGTTTTCCTTGTGTGTGTGTATTTGTGTACACATCTGCTTAGGTAGCCAAATTTGCTTGTGTATGGGTTTGTGTTTAAGTGTGTGAGAGTGTGAGTGTGCAGCACTCCCACCATCTGTTAGTGTATTTCTGCATTTAGGGGGTGTTTGTCTGATTATAGACTAAAATTTGTTTTGCTTGGATGTAAAGTGTTCATGTGATATTTGTGTCAGCTCTGCTTAATCTCTAAGCTGCCCATCTTTGCTTGGCCATTGCTTAAAGGAATAGTTTGGCATTTGATGAAGAAGGATTGAATGGATGATATTATGTCATTGCATGAGAAAATTGTATGCACACAATTATTGTACAGTAGGTTTAACTATGAAAACAGTCAGTAAAACTTATAATTAAAGGTTAAAAAAAATTGCTGGCAAGTTCACTTGACTGCTCCTTTCTGCTTCATCTTACATCTTTTTGATAATGTGCAGAATTCCCAACTTTGTCCTTCTTGTTACCGATTCCGATATCTGAACTTTGTGTATCAGCCAATAGCGAGTATCAATCCAATACCAGTGCACATAAAAAATCTACACATATTTACATTTTCTTTTAACAGTTGTACACTATCAGCCCTGTCTGAATGTGGCACAACTGTTGTCATAGGTGGATGACCTTTGTAAAACAAGAACAAATAAAGAGAAAGCATGCTAACTTTACACTGCCAGCAATCAATTCTTCTTTGCTGCTTCAAGCAAGTGGTTGCCATTAGTAACACAGCCCTGTTTATTTTACCGTTTAAGAGCGACAAAAAATAAATTATTTCTGTGAAAAGAAAAGGCCATGTTATCAGGGTGATTCTACTTTAGAATAGTATTTTTGGCATTTTCAACCCTTCCCATCCAGCCTGGTAAACCAGACCCACTCACTTCACGAATTAAATCGCTTAAAATGGTCTGGGTGCCCTCCCATCCACGGCCGTTTCCACCCATCTGAAAACCTGGCAGGCCAATCACTACCGTTTGTCTCATATGGGGCAGGTTTTATGCGATGACTCGTTGAAAGGACCAAAGACAGCCGCTCCAGTCTTTGTATCCACTAGCTGACACGAATTATTGAGAGCCTAAAGACAGACGAGTGGCGTGGCTATTAACTTGCAGTAGATGTTGTTATATTATGTTGTGATATTAGCTATTAATGCAGTTTTAGTGCTTTTTTAATGTGCTGTGTTGTACTCGAGGTTGCCTGAGTCACAGGTCTGCAATGCAAAGGACGGTAGACTTTTACTAAAAGCTCCTATTCTTGACCACATGAAGTAATCACAAAAAAACAGTACTTGCCGGGTCACCAAGGTTGTTCTCCTTCTTGTCAGAACATTCCTTTTATTTACTATTATGTAGTTTTTTATAACGAGGGGGTTTTGCTTGCCTGAAATTATTGTTAAAACAAACGTGGCACCAGCTTGCAAGGGGAAGGACGGGTAAACTGCTCTGATTGGTTGTATGCCTATCCAATCCAACTGCCTCCGTTGGTATTGCCCATTGGAAATGAACAGTGAGTTGAGAGGTACCAAACTAATTCTCACATGAGAATTAATTTGGCTGCGCCAGGCTACTTCCAGTCACCCAACCGATTAGGGCGATATATTGATTGGCAGATATTATCGGCCCGTATTGGGCCATCACAGATTATCAGTATCAGTATATGGTTCACCAATATGTGCCAATATTAAAACTGTTTTTAAGCCTGAATAAAATGCTTGGAAAAGTGATTTTATATGGTGCAAATACTTAGTTTGCTGCTCCTTATTTAATAACAAATAAGTGAAGTGTTTACTGTTTAGTGCACTGACATTTGGAATAAAGTTTGTGAAGATGTAAGATAACCCGCCTCCATTACATCTTTGTCACAAGTACTCGATAACCACATTTAACAGGTACACATATACAATATCAACAAATATATGTCGGTTATCTGAGTTTTCTTTCTTCCAATTATTGGTGTCAGCATCAGCCCCAAAAATCTTGTATCAGTCTTAAAACAGATATACAGTTTGCTGAAAAATTACTCAAGGCACTTTCCTTCAATAATATAATATAGGATTTTGGCAGTAAAAAAATCTGTTAGGTTACGTACCAGTGTCAGAGATGCTGCTGGAAGTAGCAGAGTGCTTTTGTTGTACAAGTACACCATAATACCTGGTCCAGCTTTTTCTACTTTATTTGAGGCATTTCTCATACTGGTTGGTATCAAAACCCCAGTCAATACCAGTTAGAATTTTAGACATAAAATCTACGTTGTAGTAAATAGGACATTTTATTTAAGCCTACCTCCATCAAAAAAAGGAATGAAGAGCGCTGCAGTGTTGCCTTGAAGGCTCAGTGGTAGCTCTACCTGCTCCTGCGTGTCTGAGTCACCATGACCTTGCCTTTACAGATAGCTAATACCCTGCCGAGAGACGTTTGACTGACAGGTGGGCACGCGGCAACCTCAAACAAGCACAGAGACTGACGCACAAACATGTAGACACACATGTCCTAAGCCCACATGTGAATGGACAAGCACACTCACACACACAGACACGAGCCATGAGACAAGCTCAGGCGCAGAGGGAGATAAACAGCATAAGCCTGAGGAGAAGAGTGATTGCTTCAGACACATGTGGCAAAAGTCAACTAGGAGAATAACAGAGAGGGAAAAAATGGCAATGCAGACAGTCTGACAGGCATGCATGGACAATCACCGAGATGCACAGATGGGCAAAATGACAGACAGAGAAGACAAGCAGACAGAGTGATATTTTGCTATGCAAGCCCTACTGCCTTAACCTGATATGAATATCTAAGCACAAGCACAGAAACAGTGTAAAAATGAAAAACAAACAAAATTTTGACATTTTCACAAAAACACATACACCTACATAACCTTCACTAGCACAAAGCCGGTGTGTTTCAGATGTGAAGACAGTGATATTTGGTTTAGAGATAGAAGAGCTATGTGATCACAATCTTCTGAGGAAGAGGAGAGGGAATAGAAAGTGCAGTGACGGACACTTCAAGGATGTTCTGCTTGTTCAAATATTCAATAAAGGACAGGAAACAATATGAAATACATGCATAGGATAAGAATCATCCACTCTCTGTATATTTTTGTATTTGTGTGGATGGCACGCACACACACACACACTCAGGTTCTGTGAGCATGTGTGTCTCTGTTGGTATTAGGGACACACCTGGCAGAAGCCGTCTGCGCCTGGAGACCTCAGGTGTGACAAGACAATGCAGAGGAAGAAGGGAAGCAGAGAAACGAGGAGGTCACAGGGGCTGCGATGGGCACCAGGCCAACTGTATTCAAGTGGAAGACCATCAGGAACCCGCGTCCCCCGACGGACAAGATGAAACCGCACGGAAAATAGGGAGCGGCGGCCTTGATGTCGTCCACTCGTACGCACGCAGCATGCACAGATGCTACCCTGCACATGCTCACACTCACACTCCACAACATCCACCAGATACAAACAAATTAGAAAAACCACCACAGGCGAAGACAAGTGAGCAAAATGCATCCCACATGTTAACAAGAATCATAAGGCTCAACAGTGTGCCCTGCAGTTGCCACTCTGCTGCCTTGGCTAGTGCCTGGGGTCCTGGCAGCAGACGGCAGAGGAAAGAGGAGGAGGAGGAGGAGGAGCAGTTGGGTTATGCAGTTTCACACACTGGTCAGACCTCCTGCCCTCTCCTGTCATCTGCTGCTTTAACCCTTCATTAATCCCACACAGTGTGTTTTAACCCCTAGTCGTCTGCGCCCGACAAGCACCACAGCAGAACCAATTAGGTGAGATGAAAGCCTACATCGGAGCTGGGCCACCAGATCGCAGGTGGAGAGGTGAGGTGATCACAACCCACATGAGAAGGGAAATGAGCAAACAAACAAATTTAAGCCTTGAAAGTATTGTGGTATCCTTGCAGAGCGAGCACGTCGCCTCTTCAAGGGTGTTTTTATCACCGTCTTTTTCTTCTCAGTTCAACAGAGAGCTTACATTTATTTACAGGAAGAAGAGGTACAATAACAAGCAAAAGGTTAAGACAAAGAATGAGAGCATAAAAGGCTTTATATTGGTTTTGACAGTGGATAATGGGTATAGTCTTTAAAATATTTATTTATGAAAGGAAAAAGTACACAAAAAGAAATGTTGCCACACTCAGGTGGGAAAAACACACTCATGTTTTATGTTCTGGGACAGCAGCCCCGCAGCTTACAGTGGAAGAGACGCTATATAAATACACCTGAACAGTTTTACTAGGTTTTGTTGAAGAACAACAATGTGCAGCAGTGGCAAGACGCAGGAGTAAATATCCACAAGCATCTGTACTGGAAAACCCTCCCAAAGCAATAAGAAACCTCACCACTGAATAGTTAGATGAAGGGTATTATAGTAACAAGCACTATAGGGATTACAGGCAAAGACTAGGCTTACTCTGATATGTTTTAACAAGAGAAAAAAGGGAAGAAAATCGCAGTGTTTGCTCGGAAGAAACAGATGGGATGTGGAGGAAACGGTGCACGGATCTGGAAAAGACCACAGTGTACTCTGAAGGGAAAATCCACTATTCAATTAGACACTCAGATATAATGTAATACTAATACTACACGATGTTCAAAGTTACTTCATGATCAAGTGTTGTCAGAACGAGAGTTTTTGCTTTCAAAAAACATCAGAGTGAGCCTCCTACTCCAAACACAACATCCATCCATCTCTGCTGCACTGCAGTCTATTGAGGCCACTGCTGGTGGAGTAATTGGTATCTCTGCGTATTCTATGATAGGTTTCCACCTGTATAATAGTTACATGTCAGTGTAAAAATGGTTGTCTAGACAGAAGAGCTCTGCCTCTGAGGCACCGACTCCTGAATTTGATGTTTGCCTTTGATGTTACAGATTGTTGAAGATTTTTTTTTTTGTGGTGTCTAGGTTTGGCCACTTATCAACAGAAAAAACAAACAAGAAAAATACACTCATACAACAAATAAACACACCAGGAGTTGGTAACAGCAGTTTTCTTTTTTATTATTGTTATTGAAGATACTCCGACTCGTCATAGCAGAAGCACGGGCAAAACTAATCTCATTAACGATGCTTCTTTCCGTCGAAGTGTCCCAGTAAGCAACTGGCTGTGAGTCGGCGTGGACAATATCAAGACCTGAAACTTTGAATGCAAAGCGGCTATTATTAATGTCATTAGTTACGCCTGCGTTTCCCTGCTGTGACAAGTCAAAATATCTGCCCTGAAAAAAAAAAAAGCCCATAGAGCCGTCGTATGGTGAACATTTTGAATCGTCGCACGCAGGCAAAGCTAATCACATCACTGACAGCTGCATATCATTCCAGTTTCAGTGCTGCGCTGTCGTGCATGTTGGCTCTATTTTATGATATACTGTCTGGCACAGTTACATGAAATGAAGACATTAATTATGTCGTTAGCTACACCTGTGCTTTTCCTGTTATAACAATATCCACGGTGGGAAAGGTGTGTGCGTATTTTAAACATATTTTAGGATGGATTTTGCTTTAAAGCTGCTGTAATCTATGGACACAGGATGGAAGATGTTCTGTACTATTTAAAGAGAAGATCCGCCCTTTCATTAGGGGATCAGCTGTGTGCTTCACTGCCACCTGTGGCAAATTTGGAAGCTGAGGAATTGCAGTGAGGTACATTGATCTCACATTTATGTGCTCATATCATGCAGGTCTTTTCAGATTTTTCTATGCTAATATGGCTGTTGTTGTTGTGGGGTTGCTTTTATTGAATCTAGATTTGTTTATTATTACTTTGTATGTACTTTTTTGCATTGTAGAAACAATACCTTGATTTTTAAAAATGTTGCAGTAATCCTGTATTTACGATGGCTGTCAGAATTAACGCTTTTATACCACGTTTATAGCGCGCTAATGCAAATTCCTTTTAATGCCACTAATTATCTGATGAGCGATCAACATGTGCAGTTTCTTTATGACCCTTGGCCAGCCCTGTACTTTGGGAGATAAGGAAGTGATGCAGCCACCACTGTAACCAAGATCCACAACTTGTATGAAGACAAGAAAGCTCAAGTTGAGGAGTAAGTATATACTGTGGACAGTAGTTTTTGTAGTCTGAATTATACTTGGACACAATTGTAGGGCTGCCAGTGAGTATTAGCGGCAACAGCAGCTCGAACTGCTCCATGTTTGCAATGGTCAGTTGCAGTCAGCTGTTAGCTTCCAGGCTAACTCTGTTAGCACACTACACACTCAAATCAACCCGTAACTCCGTTTTCTGGCACCATGCTGTAGTCTGTATTATACTGGGACACTATTATAGTGTGTTCTGATTCCAAAATGCAGGGTGAGTGTTTAATGTGACACTTATGACTAATAGTCAATAAGACACAGAGATAAGATTAATAAGACTAAAGGTAACTGTGCAGCTTAGTGGCACTTAGGGACCGTACATTATTTATATTGGGGGGGTTGTAATTTGTAATTTCATTTTGAAAAATTTAACAGCCCCCTCAGCATTTATTTAACTGGGTCTACTTGGTTTGGAGCTCCCAGTACCCTCCCATTCACATGACATGTTGAGACCGGCGAGGGCGGAGTGTACCACTGTACTTGAGTGCATAAATAGCCACCGGCGGCTGCAACACAAACCCACCCCCGACATGACAGATCAGTTTGGTAATATGGAATTCTGTGACAAATTATAATAGTCAATTTCGTCATGTAATAAATCAGCTCAGAGGACACAAAATAAATTCAGAAATCACTATGAGACCACGTCTATAATGTTCTATGTTAACAGGTGAGGACATACTCATTTTACAGCCGTTTTACAGCCACCCCCGATACACAGACGGCATTAACGGTGAATATCCGGGTTGCTTTTTGAGGGTTCTCCAAAGAATCTTATGTAGCATCTCAAGAGACAAGGACATGGACTTTAAATGCTTCTTTTTATACAATTGTTAACTGAACTGACTGCTTATCCATTTGGTTGGTCGTCTGGCTCCGCCATGTGCATCTTGTTTGTTTGTTTGTAACAGCATGCCTGCCAGTCGTCACAGCTGGTTCTAAGTGGGCAGGTCGGGTGCCTCCTGCCGGGAAGGCCCGGTTTAGAGTGCAAACTCCACCCAGCCGGTACGTCACAGCCCTACAGGCAGCTCCAAAACGAGCAGACCCATTTTCTCTCTGCTCTCCCCCTGCCTCTGAGTAAAATCAATGTACCCTCTCCCCAAACTAAAAAGTCATTTTTTGTTCTTCACTGTTCTTCCTGTAAACACATCACTTTCACATCCTGTAGTCTCCATTCATACTGGAATGGCAGAATACATCCTCTATAGTAAGAAGTGCCATAGTTTCCTGCACTGTATTTGTCAATGTTATTTACTTTTCACAAATGTGCATACACAGGCAGAAGGTCAAACTGTTAGACTACAGTAATTTAACACATGGTGCAAAGTGTTCGCCACAAAAACAACTGTAATCCACCATTAAACATGCACAGAACATTAACTCCAACTCAGAACACAAACACTCAAAGCACTTACAGTCTGAACACAGTTTTCACTTGTCTTTTAGTCCCAAAACCAAAACCCAATGCCCCAAGGCATGCTGGGATTAAAATTTCTGCTCTACAGAAAATCACTAAAGGACAGCGCCATCTTTGCTTTGAGAGGAATTTCTGGCTCTGCCGGACGGAAAAACCCTTGTTATTGAAAATATGCAATATTGCATAAACAAATGTTCAGACAACACGGATAGGAGCCTTTGGTGACCCAGCAAGTAAGCCCACTGTTTTTTTTCCTGATTACTACCAGGAGGGAGGAATAAGAGCCTTTAGTAGGAGTCCCCTACAGCTGTGGGCCGTGTAGACCTGAGACTCAACTATGCGTAGCGAGCTGAGTCCCTGTTGAGGTTCACAATGATTACGAAAATGGAGCCGACGAAAATAGAAATTCATGCGTGTATTGTGGCTGTTTACAGATGCTCATGTAGTCTGCAGCACATCTGCCAGCACCAACATGCAAAAAACTGTACGTGCCCCTCCCCCCCGTGTCAGAGTAAAATGCTCTGCCCTCCCCAGTGCACAAATTAAAATCTAAATGGCCTCCCCGTTTTTTCAACCAGCACCCCCTCAAATTAGAAGCAAACAGTCCCTTATAGCAACAACAACAGACATAAGCAATCCAGCCCTGATCACAACAGACCAAACACAGCAGAGCACCAAGTGCTTGATCAAAACATATCACTGTATTTGTCATCGTTTTGGATTGCTGCAATAATAATAAACATACAGTTGCATAAAGCAAGCATGTTTGTCAACTCTCATGTCGATCAGAGTTTGAAAAACTTGAAAAATATCTCTTCGAGGTACATTCAGAACTGAAAATTGTGATTAATTTGTGATTAATCTTGAGTTAACTATGAACAATCATGGGAATAATTGCGACAAAATATCTTAGTAACCCTAACAGCCCGAATTTTGCACAAGCGGTGACTCAAAGGACAACAGGTGAATGCTGACCCAGCTCTGCAGTTCCTCCTGTCTCTGTGGAGTTTTTTGGACTCTTTCAGCTGATTGCTTTATGGCTAACAACAGTGCTTCAGCATCTCATCAACATCTCAGTAAAAGCCATTCAGTTTAATGTTGCTACACACTCAGTGCATGGAGCACACAAGGTAATGTTAGCATTTAACGTAAATCACTTTGACTGTTCCCTGAGATGTCTCCAAGTTAGCAAGTATGTTTTGCCACAAAAACTGAAATGCTGCAGTTAATTTGTAAAAGACAGATATTCATTCATGTTGTCATGACACACACACACACACACCTACTCTCCTAATGCATAGAATACCCCAGAAAGCAACATATCAGCTGGTGTAAGTGGTAGTTAAAGTTGGGTTTGCTCTTTAACAGAGCAAAAATATTTCTAATCCAGTCACTCCAGCCAGATATTCTCCACAGGAGTTAAAATAAAACAAACCTGGAAGGAGAGTAAATATTGGACTTATTAAAAAGCAACAAACACCACTACAAATAAATGTAAATGTTGCTCATGATAATAACAAAAAAGGTGGTCATATCAGTGTTGTGTTTACAGCCTGTTTTTACAACTGCAAAATGGCTGAACATAAATGAATGCATGTTTAAATGCATGAGTGTGCCATCGACGGACTCTGTCTCATGATGAAATGCGCAGTGGAAGTAGAGGAGTGGCTCCCCACAGGAAAAAAAAAAGATGCAGAGACAACTCAAGGGGAATTAGAGTTAACAAACAATAAACTATTTAAACTTTGCTGTGTGTTAATTACCAATAGATTTCTGTGAAACTGCAGTTTGATTTATGTCAGTTGGTTTCTCCCACTCACTGCAAACTGTTCTGTGGTAAAAGTGCAGCCAGCCATGTCCAGGAGCCACTAATTAGAACTCCATCAGGTAGAGAGGAAGAGCTCATCAGCACAGTCGCCTGCTGAGGAGATCTGTTGGAATGAAGTCCTGCAGACTTGGCTCTCCATGGCATATGGTTAGCCGCCGCTGCTACAGTACATGCAGCACTGTGTGATATCAGTGTGTAATGGGCTTCGTCCCAACACTTACCCTCATTTCAAAGTCACCCTCACTTCTAGCAGCACCCTAGAAAGAGCTATGTGAATGTTACTTGTGACCTACACAAACAGCATCTCCTCAGAGTTTGTTGGGCTGAATGTAATAATAAAGACTGAAATGTGTTTAAATTTGTTTCTGAAGGACCCTTTTCACAAAGCTGTCATTTTGTTGAAAGCACAGCTGCAGCTGGTACAATGAATTATTGGTAATTTGACTGTATTTATATTACCAGCATGGTCCCTGTGCTTCTCTGACCCACCTTAATAGACTTACCTGTTATAGTTTAATAACATGCAGCTGTGTCTTATTCAAATCACAACTCAGAGATGCTATTAAATGCATTTACAAAGCGCTTTTCAGGTCTTTCAACCAACCAAAGCACTTCAAAACACACACACAAGTCAGCATTCACACACACTAGGGCAGACATGTCCAAAGTCCGGCCCCAGGGCCAATCAAGGCACGAGGTCAGATTTTATACGGCCCCCAGCTTCCATCTTAAAATGTATTATTTATGACCCACCTGCCCTGTCAAACAGAATTAATAAATCATGTAGGTGCAGAATGCAATTTCTCTTTTCACCTTATGGTGGCAGCACCTCTCTGTAACTTCACCTGGCTGTGTGACCCATGCTTGGACCCCCACCAGCTAATTTTCGCCATGGCGACTGTAGATAAAAAGAGGAAAGTT
>JAQFJA010000004.1:4597036-4608431 GCA_029874485.1 Naso brachycentron
TTGGTGGAGGGAAAGAGGGTGTGTTAGTGGTTGAAGGCTGTACTTATCACCTCAGGAGGAGGCGTGGTGATTCCAGCAGGGTGGAGCCTTCAGGTAGAGCCATGATGGGAGAACCTCACGTGATTTTTAACACGCAGTGTAACTGGAGCTGCGCTGTCGGAGGGTTACAGCAGAGGCGCTACGTAAAAAGCTCAGGATCTGCTCAGGTGATCGAGGGGTGCGCTTGGTACTCTCTGGCTGAACTTTTTGGGTAGCCTTCGTTCAGACGACACCGTCTGTTGAGCATTTTCGCAAGTACAGGCCAGATTTCAGTGGGCATGTGCAATACCCCATTGTTTCATCGTTTTTTGAGTTTCAGTTTCTATTCTTCTCATTTTCTTTCTCATTTTCTACTCTTAGAATTCATTGTAATTCTCTGGCTTATTGACAAGCCCTCAAGATACTTCTAATATATAATTTATTTCAGATATGAATGAACAGTAATTATTATGATTTATTCTTTATTTTTTTATGTGACACCAAGCTGCTGTAACATCACTTTTTGACACTGGAATTAATTTCTGACTCTGTAATCTGTCAACAGTAACACTAAGGGTTGGTAAAATGTGAGCTTAAGCTTTCTTTCACTCTAAATTTGTAAACTATGAAACTATAAACTAATCAATAAAACAACTGGATGCTGTCATTGAGACATTGACATTGTTGATGTGTTGGTCAATACTTTTTTAAAACAACATTTGTTATGCTTTTGTCTAGATTGGAATACTCTAATCGTTGGGAAGCTCTCGCCATGGATCGACGCAGATTCAGAGCTCGAGACAGAACGCAGAAACTCAGAGGCTGTAAGTTCTGCTATCGGATAACTTCTTTTTTTTTTTTTTTTTTTTTTTATTAGGTCATCGTGGAGGTTGTTGCTGAGGAAAGTTCTTTGATTATTCCAGTCTCTCTCATCCACAGGTCTGAATGTGTCTCCTTGTGTTGTCGGCCATGACCTCCTCATGTTTTTTTCCTGTGTTTCTCTCCAGGCTCTGGCACAGGAGCTAAGCTTCTCAGCCTACCTGGGTCTGCCTGTCTTCATGATCCCTCTAAAGGGCCCTAAAAATGCCAATCTAGCCCGCCAGCTGCTAAGTCACATCCACACTGGACACCACACCTCAAATGTAAGACCCACAGTGTTAAAAAACCGTCACATCCACACAGATTTCCTTTAAATGACAGTGAAGTCGGACGGACTGCTGAATTCATTTGCTAACTGCTGTTGTCCTCTGTGTCTGATTCAGTTCTGGATACGTGTCCCGCTGATGGCTTCAGAGGACATGCGGGAAGATCTGATAGAGAACGAACCGATGGCTTGCATTGACGACACAAGTGTTGATGAGAAGACCTGGACCTGGTTAGTTTCACTCCAGTTCACTTTCTCATGAGTCATGTGCTGCCTGCATGCTGAAACAGTTGTTATTGATTTCCTTTGAGATCGAACCTTAATTTGTTTGCTTGTCTCTGCTCTTTTAGGTGGCACTCGTTCAGAACCCTTTGTGATTACAACAAGAGGATCTGTCTTGGTGAGAGAGCACAATGTGAAGCAATAGCCTGGGACAAAGTCAGTGCATTAAGAAGTAATCATGGCTTGTCTGCTTCTAAATATGTCCCTTTTTTGTATTCCCGAAGCTATTGAGATAGGAGCTGACATGCCATCAGACACTGTGATTGACAAGTGGCTCGGGGAACCAATCAAAGCTGCCATACTTCCCACTAGCATCTTCCTAACTAACAAGAAGGGCTTTCCTGTTCTGTCAAAAGCCCATCAGCGTATAATCTTCTCCCTCTTCAAGGTATAAAAATTTACAGATTTGACTAAAGTTAATCAGCAGCAAAATTTAGAATTGTTGTTTGTGTATTAAAAAAATGAATAAATAAAATTTCTTTTCCCAGTTGGAGGCGCAGTTCATCTTCACAGGAACTAGCCGCCATACTGAGAAGGACTTCCGATCCTACCTGCAGTACCTGGAATACCTCAACCAGAACCGGCCTGCACCCAACTCCTACGAGCTCTTTGCCAAGGGTTATGAAGATTACCTGCAGTCTCCACTCCAGGTAAGAAAGTGCACATTTCTTTTGATAAACGTTTAGATAATATGTCATAAAGTCTTTTACTGAATACCTTTTTTTGGGGGCTTCGGGGCTTCTATGGCAATTGTTCGATCATAATTGAATAGTTGTTGTGTTGCAAGCGGGGGAGAGGGCTCACAACCTCTGTTAAAGCTGTGGGAGGTAACTCCACAGCGTAGACTGTCGCCAATTAATACAGAGAGAACAGAGAGCGTCACTGATTGGGCAGATGGAATGGGAGCACTAGGATTTGTATAAATCCTGAATACAGAGGCATGATGGGAAAACACAGAGCTCTCGCGTTACTCTCAGACCACATCACTTACTAAGTGCAGCTTAAAAGTTAATGTTACAGCTAAAACACTGGATGCGGTTGCGTCGCGGAACGGAGCTAGTCTCCATTCTGCACCCATGTAATCCAATCTGACTGTCCACACCGAGCGCTCTGCAGTGATTGTTTCGGTGTCTGTCCTATTTTTGAACAGAGCAGATGAGAGCAGATTGTACTTGACAGGAAGTCACACAGAGAAAAGGCACAGAGAATCTGGCCAATTTTCAACATAAAACAAATGTCAAAACAAAACACCCTGTTTGATGATCATGTGGTTGTCCTGTCTACATATCTGTCAATTAACAGAGACCGACACACGTACACACACACACACAGAGTTCGATGTTTGATGAGAAAGGGGCAGAGGAGCTTGTTAACTGGCTCATAGAAATGCACTTCTGATGTGGACAGCGAGGTGGCTGCTCAGACGGGAAAAGGTGCTTCGCGGCGCGTCTGTCTCCAGTGTGTCCCCGGCGTTAGTCTGCTTGAATGTGTACTCTAATCACTAAGCCAGTGTGAGCTTCACTCACTCGTTGTTGCTTGCTCTCTGTCAATCATCCTAGTTGGGCTGTCCAGAGCTAAACCAAAATTGTCATGATAATCCACCGTTTTTATGATGTCATTTCCAGCTCATACATCAAAATCTCTGCTTCAGTTTTCTTAAGTTACATTTACCTCAAGTGTTTTCTTCCTTAGTCAGTGTTATGCAGCTCCCTTAAATGCTCATAACTCACAGTGTCCTTGCATAGTTTCTCTTCAACTGCCCGCAGCAACTTCGTGTATTACTCTAATGTTACATTACGTTTTTGTTTCGGTCTTTTTAAACGAACTGTCATTTTATCAGGTAGCCGCGTTCTTCTTTAGCTGGTAAACTAGCTACAGCTATCGGCTATTCTGATGATAGTCTTTTTTCCTTCCTCTACCATTTACAACTCATGTTTTGTTGACTATAACTCTGGACTATACCTTACCGCCACCTTGTGGTCTAAATTTGTCACTGCATATCACATTTAACTGAGCGGAGGAGAAATTCAGTCAAATATTGATTTTGCTGTCGATTGCCAAGACAGCAGTTGAAGCTTCAAAGCATCTGGGTCAGCCCTAGTTTTAAAGAATAAACCTTTTTTTTTTTTCTTTTTTTTTTTTGTAGCCCCTGATGGACAACCTGGAGTCTCAGACATATGAAGTGTTTGAGAAGGATCCTATAAAATATTCTCAGTACCAACAGGTAGGACCATGACACACAGCTCTTGTTCTTGCACTTGTTCACACTTTTCAAAATACTAGAACACAATAGCACATTAACTGACAAGCAACAGAGACAACATTGGTGCTAATTTTAACCCAGAACCCTGAAGAAGAAAACTTGGTGGCAGCCCAAAACACATATGTGCTGATGTTATGCTACATACAGCCTGAAACACTTTCTGGTTGCATAAATAAACTAAAGGTTTATGGTTCACACACATTGCTGTGTGAAGTGGACATGCGAGGCTGGTTTTAGTTGTCTGTCTCACAAACAGATTTCTCTGCATTTCTGCAAATCTTCAGCACATATTGACAAAATGATGAGGGATTCTTTTCATGTGTGTGAATAGAAACTTACAAAACCTAAACATACTAATTTGGCCAAAAAGTAGTATGTAGTATGCTATATGTGAACACAAGCGACATCTGCGGCATGCTAATAAAAATTCCCAGATGTATACTAATTTGATGGAACTCCCCAGTATGCATTTGACCAGTCTACCTTGCCTGCTGTTTCCCACAATGCAGTGCGCTGCAATGTCACAACCAAAGTCCGGCTGGGCATTTGTTGTTAAAGTTAAATGAAAAAAAACGAACAAAAGAAATGTCACTATTGCTGCCGGTTTGTGTGAAATGCATTCTGGGTAGCCTGCCTGTGTACTGCAGTGTGAACAGATGGCATACTGATTGTTCATGTAGTATTCATTGTCAGTATGTAGTATACAGGATGTAGTAGGTAGCTCCGAAAACTGCCTTACTCTTTATGTGTGAACCTGGGACACTTCATCAACAACAATAATCCAAGACCGAAGCAAATCATGATATGTGCCTACTAAATAATATCTTTACCTATAAAGACTTGTTTGTTTGATAGTTTCATTCACTTACAACAATAATTTAAATGGTGGTCCTGCTATAGGAGTGGGTCTTGCCTATTCTAAGGCCGTTACAGCTAGGCAGCGACTGTCGCACCGTTGTAATTCATTTTCAGTGAGAGGTGAGCGAACAGTCAGGGAGTGACGAGCGGCCGCACTCCTGTGAAACTGTTGCCCGCTCGCTGCCAGAGTTGAAATGTCTTTTCGCTACGCAACCAACTGCAGTAGCTAGCCTACAGTTGAACTGGCAGGAGTAAAGTGGATTACAGAAGCCATTCTCATGGTTAACACGCATAGATCACTGTGGATCACTGATCATTTTGTCAACCTGTCATTCAGATGAGAAGCAGATTGAGACCCTGCAGATCCAGGCGGGTCCGCCAGCGATAGTAGCTGCCCGCCTGTAACGGCCTTTACACTGAGCATGTATCCAGTTTGCTGTCCATCAGTGCAGACAGAACAGATTTACACTTGTGTAGCACTTGCACATCACTGATGGATTTCTTTTGTTTGAAGTTAGGGTTTGAAAAGTTGTCTCTTTGAATTTAACATACAACATATTAATATTCGTATTTTGACTTTTTATTTGCAGGCTGTATATAAATGTCTACTTGACAGAGTTCCAGAGGAGCAGAAAGATACAAACGTTCAGTGAGTATCAATACCCTAATCTGTACACGAACAAGGACAAACAGAGTTAAAATTGCTGTCAGTGTCCCTGTTTAGCAGTAGAACTGTGTAATGTGCTCGAGAGAAAATAATGACAGTGAAACAACTCAGTGATGAGACAAGTCATGAAGGGGTGATGCAGCTGCCTCAGAAACGATGTTGTGACTTTCTCACAGGGTGCTGATGGTGCTGGGAGCAGGAAGGGGTCCGCTAGTCAACGCGTCCCTACGTGCGGCCAGAATGGCAGACAGGAAGCTGAAGGTGTACGCCGTGGAGAAAAATCCCAATGCTGTAATCACGTGAGTGGAACTGTGTCTTATATGACTGCTCATGTCTGTGTGGAACAAATATTCACAGGCAGTTCTTGCTTTTGCAGTTGATCTAAAAATTACAGATGATAACAGATCACAGTGTTAGCCGAACTGGACTTTGGACGCTTCAAGTCTGTCTAATTAATGCATCCTGCTGTGATCAGATAAAAAAAGGGGCTGTTTAAAGTAGCGATGCACTGGGATGAAAATTTGTGGCCAAAACTGAAAATAATGAAACACTTGGCCGAAAACCAAAACCTTTTTTTCACAGGTGTTCATTTACTTTGCCAGTTTTTTGACCATTGCATTAATTAAATAAATGTGCTTCAGTCATGCTCTTCACAAAAAGAAAAAATCTTTTACTAAATTATGATTAGGCCCACCTTTTGCTTTGGCACTGTCGCTGGCAAACTTTTTTGCCTTTTCACATCAGCCATGAATGGTGTTATAACTTTATTTAGGGAAAATGTTTATTTCATAACTATTTATAACTTAATTATGTATGAAACATTAAAGTTGATATTACATATTGAACAGTTAATGTAAAACATTGAGTTAAAGAAAGACTGTGCGTTTCATTTAATATTTGATATGTGAATTACAAGAGCAGATGATGCTCGGAGTTAACTGTTAGGCTTCGGCAGACTTCATTTCACTTCAGAGAGAGAGAGAGAGAAGTTTTTGTCTCCTATTTACTTCAGATTCAGGTAGCCTCGCTGTTGTTAGCCGCCAAGTCGCGAGCTAACTTCATGTAAATCCTCTTTTTTACTACTTAAAGTAACTTCCTTTACGAAATGTCTTTTGTCGTTGTTATTAAATGTTAAAGAATAAGATTCAATAGATGAAGTGGGCGTGCTGGGATTAATGTTAAGAGGAGCTTTCATTTTTCACTGCTGCTGTCGTCTCTCTCTTACTTGACTAGCCTCAGCGTATCAAGTTCTGTTGAGGCTAATAACGTTACTCGACATGCTACATTTTGTGCATTTTACCATAATAGAGTGCACTCCTCACTCTGCACTGCTTGCTGTTTGATCCTGTCGGTGCATCCCTGGTGAAAAGTCGTGTATTTGTGCTGCAGTGATGGCTCTCCAGTTACCTAACACGACCACAAAGGAAATCCTCCTCGCAAGGAGATTTTGTGGAGTTCTACTGCTGCATGTAGGAAAAACATTTAGCGCATTTTAATTAGAGGTCAACTGACAGTAGATTTTACCGAGAACCAATACTGGCGATAGTCTAAATCAGGAAAAAAGCCAATAACCAATTAATCATACTTAAACTTTATTAGAAATTTCTTGCTTAGAAATTACAAAACTAAACATAATACCTTTAAAAATACAAATAACTAAACAAAATAATAAAGAATACATCAAAATCTAAACAAATGTTACATTAAATAATACTACATTAGTATTAAAGTAAATTATTCATTCTGTACTCTTTTTTCTGGAATTTGGTTACCTGTTAAAAAAAAAATATATATGTGAACAAAAATTAAACGGCCTCTTAAATGATACAATGACTTACGTGTATGGCGATTTCTTGTTTATATAATCATGCCTAAATTTAATACATAGGAGGGAATCTGTTAATTGTCTTTGACTGACAGCTGTTGCGCCTCACCTGGTGCCCATCCCTCGCACACACAGGCCTGCAGGTCACGAGAAAGTGAAACTTTCTCTGCGTTTGCTGCAATGTTAAATCGAGATACTCACGTAATTTGTCCTCTTGTAGCTAAAATTGTTGTGATGGCTTAATCAGGGAAGCAATAAAGTGTGTCGTTTATATGCTTTGTGTGAGTCGATGTGGATATATGAGGTGTCAGCAGCCTCTGTTTAGATGCTTTACTGACCTGTGCGACAGCTCAAAATAGATCAAACTTATTTCCTAAAGGTAAAAGCGGGGCTGCTCTAATCTTTTTAAGTGTGTTAAATCAGAAAAATATGAAGAGGCGTGCACTGTGGAATCTTCTCATCTTTATTCTCTCAAAAATCAATCAAGTAACCTAACAGCATCATGTACCGCTGATAGTCGGCTTCTTTGAATCAGCTGAGCACTGTGGATAACAGAATGAATGATCCAGGAAAAAACAGAGATTTAATAACGACTGGAAGCTGCTGAAACTGGCAGGTGAATGTATGTGA
This sequence comes from Naso brachycentron, assembly GCA_029874485.1. Lineage (NCBI taxonomy): Eukaryota > Metazoa > Chordata > Actinopteri > Acanthuriformes > Acanthuridae > Naso > Naso brachycentron. Next base: position 4,604,724 of record JAQFJA010000004.1, read on the forward strand.
GGGAAGAGATCAAACAACCTTACTTTATTGTTCTTCCCGCTGTAAATGAGCGTGCTGCACCGACGTGGTGCTTCTCCTCCTCAACTCTCTCTGTCCAAAACCTCCACACCAACCACATGCTGTTTGTGTTTGGCTCGCTGTGTTTGGCTGTGGGGCTCTGACGCGCCGAGTGCTGTGAGGCGCTGTTCGCAATGTGAAACAAGCACACATCTAACTCAGCTATACAGAGAAGGTCCAGCAGAGCACCAATCAAGGCAAAATGAGCCTCTCAGCGTCGACTGATCAGTGTGCCGCTGCCATGGGTGGATGCCGATAGTACCGGTGCCAATAGGAATTAATATTAAAATGTCCTGTCGGGACCGATCTGTCTGCCAAACCAATTAATCGGTTGACCACTAATTTTAATTTTATACCAGTGTGGAGGGTTGAGCCCAAAAGCTTTCAGTGGTGATGTTAATGACTCAACAAACATTTATCTGGTCCATACTTGTTCAGGCTGGAGAACTGGCGCTTTGAGGAGTGGGGCGATCAGGTGACAGTGGTGTCATGTGACATGCGGGACTGGGCAGCACCTGAGAAAGCTGACATCATCGTCAGTGAGCTTCTTGGGTCATTTGGTGACAATGAGCTGTCCCCTGAGTGCTTAGATGGAGCGCAGCACTTTCTCAAAGGTAATTCAGTGTCGTCATTGCGGTGAACTCTCATTTTTGCCATTTATTAAAAAATCAAGTACATACACAGACGCTGCAGACACACTGAACGCTGCAGACACACTGCATGAAACTCAGCTGTTAGCCACATCTAACGTGGAAAGCATTTGTCATCCTCTGTTGCCTTTCACGCTTCTTTGCATCTCAAATCACTTTCTTTTTTTCTCCTCCGTGTCTTGTCACATCTGTCAGATGATGGAGTGAGCATCCCCTGTTCCTACACGTCCTTCCTGGCTCCGCTGTCATCATCCAAGCTTTACAACGAAGTGCGGGGATGCAGGGAACGTGACAAGGACCCAGAGTGCCATTTTGAGACGCCCTACGTAGTCCGCCTTCACAACTTCCACCAGTTGGCTGATCCCAAACCGTGCTTCACTTTCACACACCCCTCAACAGGTAAATACAGACACACTGAAATCATATTGTACGAACACAAACAAGTACACTGTAAACTTCAGTGCATTTTGTTTTAAATATGTTAATGACTCTTTGTTTCTTCTTTCAGATATGAACAATAACCGGTATCAGTGCCTCAGATTCTCAGTGGGTTGTAACTCGGTGCTTCACGGTTTTGCTGGCTACTTTGAGACCACGCTGTACAAAGATGTCACACTCAGTAAGTCGTCTTTACACCACAGACACATCTTGCATCTACCTCCACAGCCGTCTGCGTTGCCAGTCTGATGCGTCTTGCACGCGGTTGTTGTTTACACAGGCTGCGTCTGCTGCAGCGCTGCGTCTGCCCCCACTCTCTTCTACATAGAGTTTTCATTTGATAATTCCCATTAATATGAAAATGGTCAATGACATTTTATGATGCATTTAATTCATGTTGAGTTTAGACAGAAATCACTGTGCTTGAAAGTGTAAAATAGTAGTCTTGGGTTTCTGGTAAAACTGCAGCTCTCCACGTGATCTTTTTATTTCTTCACATAAAATAGCCTAGTTCACTGCACTGGGTGTCTGATTTGACTGTCATTTATCCAAAAATAAAAAACCCAACACTAGTTAAATATGGTCTGTTGTTTAGGGCTGGGTGTTGGCAAAGACTTCACTATACGATACATGGCTCACGATACGATTATATCATGATACATTGCGAGACGATGCATATTTGGATGTATTGCGAAATTCCACATAGTTCACTGAAAATGTCAAAACAGAGCTGGTAAACAAGTTGTTGTGTACGATCTGGGTAGTCTTAATACATTTCAATTTATTTAAACGGTATTGGCAAATTACTGAACACACTGATGCATCTGCCATAACATCAAAATGAGAATTGAATTTTAAGTGCACTCTTGCACTTCAGCTGGACACACTGAAACAGTGGGCACGTGGAAACTGAAAACATGAAAGCAAAGTGCATAAGTGTTCCTTTGTGTCACTGAACTGTAGGGCCGGGTTCTGGCAAGAACGATACAGGGATCACGATACGATTCAGAAATCACAAAAATAAATATTATGATATGTATCGATTTTTTTTTTTTTAGCACAGCCCTGCTGTTGTTAGACAACAAGATTCCCAAAATGTTTCATTATTAAATCTTTGAATGAAGGGGCTCTCAGCACTTATACACTTGTGAGAGGTTTTATTTTGAAACACACACTGGAAATGTAAAAATTACAATTAATGTTGCTGCTATGATGTGAATATGACTGTCAGCAGGTTAGTTCTCCGTCCACTTTAGCAGAGAACCGCGGGTGTCTCACTGAAAAAAACGGCGAGCCTCCTGAGCCGAAGTGATGCGTCACTGCCAGCCTGCGAGAGACATGCACTGACGTGCCTCTCCCGTGTGCTGTGTGGTTGCTCTAATCTGTTTTGATGGGCGCCAAAAAATAACCAGATGTGCTGCCGAGGCAGAGGCAGGATGTGTGTTCCAGAGGTTATAAGGAGAAAGTCAGATTGTGCTAGAATTTGATCAAAGTCTAAATTTTTATAATATGTGTTTATGTGACAGGTATAAAACCAGACACACACTCACCTGGAATGTTCTCCTGGTTCCCCATCCTCTTCCCCCTCAAAGTAAGTTTTACAGTTAGAACTCAATAAAAATCCTTTGATCTTTAAATTTAACAATATACTGATTGCATTAACGTATTAATTCTTCCAACAGCAACCGATCCCTGTATCACGCGATGATGATGTCACAGTGCGATTCTGGCGCTGCAACAACGGGAAGAAGGTGTGGTATGAGTGGGCCGTGACCGAGCCCACCTGCTCTGCAATCCACAATCCAGCAGGACGCTCCTACACCATCGGCCTGTGAAGATCTGCGCCCCCGTCAGAAGGCACACACTCATGTTTCTGTTAGATTTAATGGCATTTAAAGTGGAGGGTACCTGGTTCTTTTTATACACACACTAAAACCTGCAGTTGTGGTGCGAAACCCCCAAAACGTGCTCAGTGGTAGGCACTTTTGTGCCAGCAGTCGAAGTTTTTACAGTCTGTTTTTGAGAAGTCTGTTTCAGCAGGCATGGACTATCACGTGGACACAAAATGTATTGTTGCTGTGGGATCGGCTCATTAAAAATGAGGTCAAACGTCTTTCCACTCATTTCTTTTTTAAGGTCTTTTTTCTCCCTGCTGTTTTAAACTGGTGTTGCAGACGTACACTTTCTATCCAGCTGGATTTTTGCCTTATCAAGCACACATTCCTTACTGATGATATGTATGGATGAAATACTCTCCTCCTTAAAGTGATATTTTCACAAGATTCATTATGTGTCTTAAAGTCTAGCTGTCATCGTGTTCAATAAGTTACATGCCTCTATGATGAAGAGGGGCTTGTTTCCCATTCATTTGAATTGAAAAGCTACAAACTGAGATATACTGCGCTTAAAATTCTAACTCTCAAATACACCAATGTATTTATACATTAAATAACATGGAGGTCACATTTTGTTTGTTATTTTCATGCTTAGTTTTGTGTAGTTAATTTTTTTTTTTTTTTTTTAGATTTTTTTGGGGGCTTTTGTGCCTTTATTTGCAGGACAG
>JAQFJA010000004.1:4635798-4650284 GCA_029874485.1 Naso brachycentron
TGACTGAAAAGAGACGCACATGGAAGGGAAACAGGCTGTTGCTGGGAAATCACGGTGTTAAAGGTTGAGACAGAGACAGAGGAAGAGACATTAGAGTCTGGCAGTCAAACAAATGACACCATGCTCTGTTTTTCAGTTTCCTCTTGGGCCTCTCTTAGTCCTCTCCCGTGTTAGTCAGCATCTGCAAAAGTGTCTCTTCCTTTTGTGTCGTTACCCTCCCACGTAGAACTAAGAAATGCTCATCGACGCTGCAGGTGTTTTTTAGCCTTTTTTATTTCCTTTTTTTTCAACGAACAAGAGTTTTTGTTTTGTTTTTTTTAAAATTGACTTAATTCCTTTTATGTCCTCTACAAATGTACAAATGTCTGTCTGCATATTTGATGACCATTCATGTGTTTTTTCCCTTTCGTAGGCTTGTCCAGAGATCTGGAGGCAGTATCACATCACGGTGAGTGTCTTTCCACAAAGCCAACAAACTCAACATGACTGCTGTGAACATTTTTCTCCTGAGCACTGCTACACGCCTTAAGTTTTAGTCTTTGGACCTGAGCAGGGGATAATCAGTCTGTAGATACAATGTGAATATTAAATATGGATGTGGAAGTATGATAGATAGGTTAAAAACATGCACTGGATCCAAACTCCATAATCTGAGCTCTGCTAAAGTGTCACAAACAGAACAAAATTATGCCTCTTGTGCTTTACCAACAAGAGCACATTGAGGGTGCTTGCAACAGGATGTCCTCTAAAGAGTTCCTTCCTCCATCCTACCACAAAGAACCACTTTTTCAAACCTAGTAGCCTGATGAGCTTCCTTAATGTTTTCTTTCTGTGGTCTGTCATTGCTAGTGATTCCAGTTTCAGACAACTGACACCTAGTTAAAGTGTCTAGTAGCTTCTTGCAAGGTTCAGTCAGAAAGGTCTCTAAATATGCTGCAATGCTGACTTCTTGGTATACTTACATTACTAATACAGCAAGCTTAAAGGCTTCTCAATTCAAGAACCATCTTGCTAGGAAAATTTAAATTCATGAAAAAGCACCCTTTGATCTCACACCTCACTATTGCCAATACAACCCAGAAAGTGTCTGAACAACGGAGCATATAACTGCACAGAAGAGAAAACTCAGTGTTCTCTCTGCACAGAAACCTCAATTTAAAACTAATGATACAAAAGCTACTAAACCCAAAAGTAGTGCACAACAAGATTTCCTTAAACTTGATGATGTAGTCACCACATTGTACTAAGATGCATACAAAACAAAACCTGGCTACAGCACAAAGCTCACACACAAAAACAACTGAGTATGAACTGCAGCATTAACAAAGCCTCAAAGTCCCGAGCTGTGGGCTGTGGATACTCAACGCAACAGCTAAAGCCAGCTACTGTCTCCCCTGACTACACAAAACACAGTGAGACAAAACCATCTTGCAGACAAAAATTGTGTCAATAGTAAACTCCAGCCGCTATCTTCCGGAAACTATCTTATGTCTGTCTTCTGCGAAGAAAAAATGCTCTACAGCACAGAAAGCCAAACAAGAACAACAGCACTGTACAGCACATCCCCAACATAGACTAATACCTCTACACAGGATTCACTCATTCAACTCAAAACAAAAAAGTCAAAATGTGGAATAACTAAGAAATTGATTCAGTTGGTTCACTTGGTGCCTAATTTACAATGGTTTACTTCTAAACTCACACATGTATAAATATATATATGTATATATATATACACAAATGAAAAAAAACAAAATTGAGAGGAGCAACCCAAAATATGTAACAGTGGACTAAACGAGGAGAAGAGCAACACAGTGAAGTCTAACAGATTCATGTTTATCCAAAAATAAATAAATAAGTAAATAAATAAACAAAACAAGACCAAGATACAAACAAAAGTGGTGTTGGTGGCCGGGAGAGTTAGGGAGCAAAACTGAATGGACAGGAGGAGTTGGTTTGACTTCCTGAAACAAAGAATGACAGCCAGGTACACAGAACAGTACGCAGGTCATAACACCTTCATGATAAGTCATATATTTTGCTTAGCAAATGATGCACATGCATTTTACATGACATAAATTCAAACACTATGTTAAAAGCTGTTCTTGTTGCAAGTGTATAGAGTGTTCTAACAGTTTAACCTGTGCCAACTGAGTGAAATCCCAGCGGATGTAGTAGTTCTGCTCAGAGTCCCAATTAAAAGCCGAGAAATGTAAAAGAACGAGGTGGTGGTCGAGGATGGGGACTAAGCCAGCAGCGCACTCGCCCTGCCCCACTTACGGCCAGTGACATGTCTTAAATCTTTTTCATGCAGAACCTGCCTCATCAGAATAGAAATATTTTAAATTTTACTTTACAAAATATGCCTCAACCAATTTTAGGTCCAACAATGTTAATTTACTAACAGAGTGACCTTGCAAGGGATTCCGGCTAGTTCACTTTACAGAAAATGGTCCACTTACATGAAAAATACAGTTGATTGTGACAGTTTTGCATTAGTGTGTACAGGCTGCATTTATTAAACCAAACCCTCAGCAGTGATTATATCAGGGTCATTGGTAATGACCCTCACCTCACTCTCCCCTTATGCTTCATTTAACACACGGTGCAGTCAAATATTTGTGACACTGCTCAGTCTGGGAAATATTTGATTACACCTCATATCTTTCAATTTCTGTCAAAATCCAGCAATCAGTAGCCATGTTTCCTTTAATTGTAAAGCGAATTTTAAGATAACTTTTGAAAAATCGCAAACAGGAAAATACAAATAAAGAGCTTTTCCAGCTGCTGGTTTGGAGTGAATAAACTAGACTGTAAAGTGTAATTTGGTCAGAGAAACATGACCGTAATAAACAGCAGAAGAAGGTTGCAGAACAAAACGTTGTGGCATTCCGCTGCTGGTTACCATCTAAAACTGGCGTTATGTTCTTTGGATGAGATCAAGGAATACTTAGTCTCCTCATCGCTCCACACATACCTGTTGTTGTTGTTGTTGTTGTTGTTGTTGTTGTTGTTGTTGTTATATCCAGAAAGACAACCTTCTCATGTCATTCTCAGAAAGAAAGCAAAGCAGAGTGTTTTTCAAATTGCTGTACAATTCCCTTAAAAGTTGAGCCATCAGCTGTGTGAATTTATGAGAAAATGTGGAAAAAAAAAATAAAAAAATAAAAAATTAAAAACCTCCATCAGCTATTGTGAATTTAATCATTTATTTACTCCAGTCTGAGAAAAGTATACACAGGTTCTCTCAAAGTATAAAATTTGTCTTAAATAAGCAATTTTTCTATTTAATATTCATGTAAATTCTCATTATTTAATTAAAACCCTGAAGACGTCTTTAAAACTGACAACAATCTGACACCACAAACAAATAAAATCAAAGAACTCAGCAGAGCTCGTAGAGTTAGCAAAGGCCGTCCAGCAGTTTGCAACCTGACTTTGGGTTCAATAAGGGCACTGCTCTTCATCTTTATTTATTTTTAAATCAACTCTATATTAAAAAATAAAAGTGGGAAACAATAAGCGCTTGTTGTAAAGTTTGTACAGAAGATAAATCACAGACAGTTAAAGGCTTCGGTTCGCGCTTTAAGCGGGATGTTAGTCAACTTATTGCTGCTGTGGATGTTCCTATGTTGCAGTTTCTGTTGCTGCTGCAGTTGTTTGTGGTCATATTGCAGTTATTGCTGCTGTTGCTGTTGTCTTCGATTGCTGTCGTTGCTGCTCCTGTTGGTGCTGCTGGTGCTGTAGAATAGAACTTTTGTTTCCAGATGTTGAAAGTTATCCTGTGTAATGTCATACTGAAAAAGATTCCCTGAACAAGAAGGTTAAAGCAGAAGCCCTCTGAGTCTTCAGTCTCTGGGTGGTCTGTTTGTTGTCTGGATTAAGATGAAGATGATGATGACGATGATGATAAACCTGAGGCTGGTGAACACAGGGACTCTGTAGGACAGACACACAGATATCATCAGCATTGATAACAGTTCAGTTTGAAGATTTAGAGCTGGTTGTTACAACATCCTAACATGTTTCCATCCCTTTAATGACCATGTGAATACTTTACTTTTCTTGACGTTACATTTGAACACATCATGATAACGTTTTATTTTCTTTGCCTTATAGTCATTTTACTGACCTTGAACACATCACTATGTAACCTTATGGCAGCTTGTTTAGTTTGCTAACCAGCTCTTATCCTGCCAGTTTCAACACAGATTTCAACACTGGATTACTGGTTTTCACTAACAGGAGTTGCAACAAAGTTCAGGTGCTCTTATCACGGCTGTTTTGAGAGGAGGAGGGGAAAGAGGAGGATGACTGTCCTGAGAATAGGGAAGGTTTTTTGTTTTTTTAACCCGAAGACAGTCAAACATTACTGAATTTTGGCTTTAGCTGATGCACAATGTTGATGCGCTTTACCATGGAGGTTGTGTCCCACCTTATAAGAAATTCATTTGCAACATAACTTGCATTTTGCTTCCCTTTATCTTTGGATCACTTTGCACATTCAGCCACTCTGGCAATCAACTCACCACGAGAAGTCTTCTTTGTTTAGTTTAGTTTTTGTTTATTTATTAGACAATCAATGTGCGTTAGTGCCCCGATTTATTTTGAATGACAGACCTGATGAGAGATAAAACGTTACATTATAGGACCCACTAGACTCGTTAGCAGTATCAATAAGTTTTAACATTATTGAATTTCGGGTTTTGAAAAGTGCGTCATCAGTTCCTTAACAGAACCAGGCTTCAGTCCCCATAGTAATGACTCATTACTCATTACATGAGTATACAGAATAGTGATCCTAACTCAGAAAATCTGGGGAGTAGGCTGCATTTGTCGACACAACGGTAACGAGTAACAAGATGATTTAGATGTCAGTAATTGTGGTGCTGAATCTGAAAAAGCAGTCAGTTACATTACAGTTACGTGTTACTTTGTAAAGCGTTACTCCCAGCACTGTTTAGGGGCTGACAGATTTTTTTTAACAGATAAAGTGTGATTATCATTGTGATGCAGAAACCTCTGAACAAAATCCTGCCTCCTACCTACTGTCTGTATTAAACCCAAAGGAACTGAGCTTACATTATTTTAAAAAATACTTAAAAAAAACACTGCAGAACTATAAACATCAGTCTAATCATTAGCTTCTCCATTAACCCCTTGACACCTCCTACTTCTTTCTACATTAACATGGGGGGTGTGGCTACAAGGGAAAGCTCACCCGCTTATTAAAAGCTCATTACCTGCACAGAAAATGTTTTAATTATACATAAAGCACTAGAGTGAATCATTCACACAGCAGGAGAGCAGGGCAGGTATGAAACATTAACAGGTAAGCCCCCTCCTGCTCCATTTCCCTCCCCTCACTTTCATATTTAGAGCAATGTTGCTGAGGTGAAAATGTCCAAAAAAAGGCAAGGCAGGCTTTCTTTCCATAGTCAGTGTGTCATTTTTAATCCATTCTTACACCCTTTTTAATCCAATTGTTGTAAAAATTTGAAATCCGTCTTCTTTTCATGTCAACCCTTTAATGCAGACGTTCCCAAAGTTTTCATTTTGAAACCCAAAAGAGAGCTTTTACATCATAAATTGCCATAGCATCTACATTTCAGCATAAACAGCTGATAACACAACAAGCCATGAACTTAATATGTATATGTATATATAAGAATTTCACAATAAAAGGACATCACAGCAATAATTAAATTTGCTGAGTATAACCTGTGGAATCTCTATATTTAAAAAAAGTGCTGAAAAACTTTGACAACAAACTTACATCACCACAGTGACGTGCTCTGAAAGAACAAGCTGCTAAGTTTTGACAACTTCCAAAAACCTAAAACTGCATGCATGATATATAAAGTCTACAATGAGCTGACAACACCTCCACTAAATGATTTCATTAAACAAAGAGCAATCAATAATGACTCCACAACTCGAAGCACTCAAGCCAGCACTAGAGGAGACGGCGAGGTGCCACCTTGGGTCAAAATGTTCTGTCGTTCAGAGGTAGAAAACTGTGAAGCAGCTTTCTACCTTCAGTCAGGAAATGATTCAGCTTTTCAACGTTCAAGGTCCCCTGAAGGTTTGACTCAGAACAATCCAGATTTGTGATCACATTTAACCACATCTGTTGTTGTGCTATGTGCAGTTACACCAGCACTTCACATCGATGTGCAGAAGGACAATGTGCAATTTACATCAGCACTTTATAATGATGTGCAAAATTATTTATTACATTTATGATGTGCCGTATTCCAGCACTTAGCACTTGATTCCTCCAGGTACCTTTCCTCCTGCTTTTGTTGCACCTTTGCACATAAACTCTGACGGTCACTTATTCCTGTTCATGTTAAGCAACAGCACACAGCTTTTGTTTTACTGTATGTATGTCTTCATCAGCTCGTGTACAGTTTGTAATGTTTTAAAGTTGACTCACTGTATTATGTGCATGCTATGTTGTTCTGTGTATTTTCGTATAAATATGTAACATCAGCCTGCCAAGTGACTACAGATGGAAATTAGCCTCTGGCTATGATCTGGCATTTTAAAACAAAACAAAGAAAGCCTAATTTTTCACATAGCAACCAAATAAAGACAGTCTGTGACCCATTTCAGGGGCCAAAAGTTAATGGAAAAAAATCCGTTATTTTTTGGTCAGTCGTTGCTGAAACCAACCAGTCATGAATCTCTCAGTCACGATCCAGAAGAATGCAGGTGTTGCTAAATCTACCAAAGGGACTTTATGATAAACTCTTTGTTTCACTGCTGGTGTTTCATTGTTTGACTGTGTCAGTGTATTAATGTGTCTGATCTGAATGTTTTCTTCCTTCAGTGTTCCTTCCTCCCTTTCATGTTTCAGTCTGATAATCCTCGGCTGAGTCTTAATTACTCCCTAATAATTAGAAAATCCTGATAATCTGATGCAGGGCAATTCAGCTGACTGACAGCAAACACACACACACACACACTCAGCAGTTATCAGTCTTGTGAATGACTTTGAAGCAGATAATTGTCTGTGTCTCAACATCTACTAATTACCAGCAGCTGAAAATGCTGCAGGAGTCTGAATCAGCTCCTTTGGAAATTACAAGATACACAGCTAATAATCACACATACACACACACGCTAGAGTATTTTTGTGTATCAAGCGGTCTTTTCTCAGTCAGCGGTGTGAATCTTTAGTCTCGATCAGATAAAAACACCAGTCTGCACATTTAAAGGAACAGTCCAGCATTTGGTGAAATCCTCTTCTTTTGTCTTCCTGCAGAGTTAGATGAGAACGTGGATATTAGGGGTTGGAATCTCTGGGCACATCACAGTTTGATTCTGATGTAATTCCATCCAGTGGGCAACGATTTTTTGTGTGAAGAAAGCCTTCTCACTGGCTGCAGCCCAAATCTACCCTCGGGTACAAATAAAGTTACCTCGACTTTGATTAGATGATCAAAATGATTATAGATGCAAGCACAAGCTGCCAGCAGCTCTGACATGTGACTCTGGTGATGCACGATTCTGAAACTTATTCAAACTTAATGCAAATGTTAGCGTGCTAGCATGCTCACTATTCTTACATAATGATATTTAGCCAGTGTATTGTTTACCTTGTACTGTCTTAGTTTAGCATGTTAGCATTCTAAAACTGTCTAATAAGCACAAACAAAGTACAGCAAAGGTTGATGGGATTGTTAGTTCTGCAGGTGTTTGTTCTTAAACTTAAGCATCAGACCAACTGACATTTCCAGCTGATGATGACTTGAAAATTTAAGCCTAAAATAAGGATACTGGCCAGTGTTGGGGATAACACCTTACTGTAATATATGACTTTTCATCTCATAAATTTTGGGAATATTATTACAGTTACTGTGCCCACTAACACGTTACCATGAGAAATTAAGTGTTCATTGATGTTTTTGCTGAACGTTTGTTTGGAAATTTGCTGCGACATTTTCAAAGATGCGCAGATCGGCTCTGATAACATCCATGTGACACCCATTAGAATGAAGTAATGTCTTCGATTTAAAGAGCCGCACCTGTGTGGATCCGCATTTCACAGCACCATGCTGTGAGCTGTTGCTTTTTAAATTATGTCAAGCAGCTCCAGCTTTGAAGGTAATGACTTTTTTGGGTGTTGTCTTGATGTAAGGGGTGTATTTTCTAAAGATTTATGTTCAAGACTAAAAAAGGCTGCATTCAGTAACATTCATGCGCACAGTAATATCACGGCTGTAAACTTGACAGGATAGAGGAAATTGTCCCGCTGAAACAGGATTCGACTCATAGCTTCTGAAATATTTCTGTGAACTTCTGGAAGAATATCAGATCCTGACCAATCATGTCAGCGTGTCTGGTGACTTAAATAATCGAAGTTACGACGCTGTGCAATGCGTAATTGTGCACACCGTTGGGAGACTGAGACGTCATTATCTTTCTCTGCTGGAGGGGAATCGCTGCAAGTATTTAAGCTTAAAATGTTCTCACATTTTGGGCAGAGTCAAAGTGATCAAAGGTGTGAACTCAAAGAGCAGCAAACAGCACCGCTGTGTAAAAAATATTACAAGCTTCCATTTTTAGTACTCAGACTTCTGTAGTTATTTTGGTAAAAGTAACCAGAAAGTACTTGAATCAGTAACTTATTACTCTGTACAGAAAGTAACACTTCAGGGTAGCTAACTTTAGATTGAAAGTAACTAGTAATATCTAATATATTACAATTTGGAGGTAACTTGCCCGACCCTGGACACACGCAGACACAAAGCTTTGAAAGGTGTGAACCGTTCGTATTTTATAGCAAAAGTTATTAGCACGAGAAAAAAAAACCTTTGCAAATCAAAGTTTCTGTAGTAAAGAGCAGTTTGGAAATACAACCCAGGCCAAATCCTCTCTTTATCTCCAAGTTTTTTACACATCTGTCACAAACCTGTTTTCAGTGGCGAGAGAATTCATCATTGCAGAGCGTGTGCCATGTGGGAAGATCTTGCTTTTTCACTCAAGTTTCTGTTGAAGCGGAGTTAATTCAAGCTCCTTCTCACCGTCTGCACCCCTCCTCCCCCTCCAGGTGAACCTGAAGATGAAGATCCGTGTATCGTACAGCAGCCAAGGATCAGCCTTTCAGGACACAATCCAGATCGACTCCTTCCCAGGACTCGGCGCTGCCGGCCAATGACAGCAGCCGTTCAGTCCGACGGGACAGTGAGACCGGCGTGTGGATGAGTCAGCAGGCTGGCGGGTGTTTGTCTGCTCTAACACCCTCAGCGCTGCAGTCCAAGCTGCCGGTTCTTTAAGTCCTGAGTTTGTTGGTGTTTTCATGGCTGAAGAAAACTGTTTTCACAGGAAATCACAGCCTCATACATGAACTCAGCCTCCTCTTCCACTGGAGTACAACTGTAAATGTGACTGATGGCACAAGCTGTGGAATATGGAAATACTAAAATATAGTTTTTCAACTGTCTGTAGAAACATTCAGGTCTTGAAGCTGCTAAAGCTGATTGTAGTTGACGTTTCACTCCATAAATGTGTTTTCACGTGGCTCGTGTCAGCTGCTAAAGAAAATGCCCTCACATGGCGATCACGTTTACTCCCTTTGAACTTTGTCTTCATGGAACATTTGCCTTTACCACCTTCAGTATGTTAAAAAGCAGCTACACACTTACTAATGACACACTACTATGATTATAAAATGCTCTAATTCATTTTATTGTACTGAGAAACTTAAGGACATGAATTTGAGTCTGAGCGGTTTAAGATAAACACCTCACGTGTTGCATTCACTTGTCTTCTGTTGCTCCTGGTTCTCTTCTCATTCAGCAGAACAGTTTAGAGTATCTGAGTATCCACCTCATGAATTCCCCTGTGCCTTCCATCCTCTCAAGAATGTTTTTCATGCACTCAAAAGTTTTAATTACTTTCAGAGGCAAAGAGGTTGTTTTAATTGTAAGTAGAATAGTTTTTAATCAGAGGCACCTGAGTTATTTTATTTTCTGAAGACTGTATAGTGATAAAAGAATTCAAACGGACGTCATGTGTGTCACAAAGATGTATGTTTTACATAAATGAGCACAATTAAAGGAGTGTGAAATCTTTGGAAAATCTCTGATGAAACCCTTTGTTGTAAAAGGATAGAGCAGTAAGTTATTAAAAGGTTTATCAGCGTAATTTAATAACTCATTTCACAACCATAGAACTCTATTAAAAGAAGCCCTGGATACTGGATGTCAGCCGGGTTGCACTAAACAGATTTCGGTGCAGTCTCTGTTAGACTATTTATGACGACTTCAACTGTAAAGAGAAGACAGGATGAGGATTTCAGTCAGTTGCATAAAGTGATTGTAAATCTTTTGTTTCGTCATTTTCTAATAAAATCAGTTTTAAGAAACCTGAGCTGTGACTTCACTTGGTGTCTGTGCTCAATGTGTGTGTGTGTGTGTGTGTGTGTGTAAGAGGCCAACGCTTACATCAACTTCAGCATTTATTCACAAGCAAAAAGACCACAGTGTTTTCAAACTGTCTTCTGTACTGCATGGGTGCCTGCATCAACTGGTCAAACTCAGGAAAGCCGATGTGAGTTTACAAAAAACAGCTACAAAGGACAGGGAACGTCTTTTCTGTCATGGTTGATTTTTTTTGTTCTTTTCTATTTTTCTTTCCCCGTGTGCGCCGGCCTGGGAGGTTGGGATTACAGATTTCTGTGCCTCAACATGGTTAGACTGTGACAGACACATAAAGCGTTGGCACTCAGCTGGCCCCGTCCCTACAGAAACTCATGACAAGGACGAGCGGCGTGTGCAGGGCCTGTGGAGCGTCGAGCCGCCTCTTAGCGCCAACACAAGGTGGAGCACTGAGCCTCCCTGGATCTTGTAGTCTGCTGCTGTCTTCTCATCATTCCTGAGAGCAAAGGACAGACAGCGAGATGGTTTAGAGCACTCTTGAGAAAAAGAAGAGCATCCTGCAGCTCCTGCACAGCCAGATGGCTCATAATGGATGAACTCACATCTGTTTTCCACTGTAGATGAGTCTCTGTTGCTGCGGGGGGATCCCTTCCTTCTCCTCCACCCTCTCTTTAATTCGCTCCACCTTCATTTATGCCAAAAACAACACATTTAGCAATGACAGAGCATGTCAGAAGGTACTTTTTCTGTCTTACAGGGACAATTATTTCACCTTGTCTGTGGGCTCAATGTCGATCTCTATTTCTTTTCCAGTGAGAGTCTGAAACACAAGGTCAACACGATCACATGAACACCAGCTTGGCTTTTTGAAATGACACAGTCGAAGTCATCACAGCACAGAAATCACAATAAAAGAGGAGTTATCCGTGCATAGAGAGGTTTACTTGTATTGCAGCAATTTCTGACAAATCAGATTTTGTACCACAATAGGAATTTCAGCTATACTGTTGCTGCAAATGTTTATAACGTGGCCGCCCATTATATTTATGGTATGCATAAAGGGTGCCATCAGGGTTATTTTCATAGGGATAACTAATCATACCAGCTAGGGCTGCAAATAGTTTATTATTTTATTTTTACTGAATGAGTGCCAAATGCAAAGTCTATAAGCGACCGAAAATAGTGAAAAATGCTTGTCATAGTTCACAAGTGCCCTGCGTGACGTATTTAAACGCCTCATTTTGTCCAAAATGAATAAAATTTAGTTTCTAGGGATGCAAAGAGACGTTAAGTGTAACGTTAAGTCCTTGCAAATGGATGAATTTAGGGCCCATAACATTCATCGATCAAACGATCAGCAGTAAGACTGATCGACTTTCGTCCCGCCCGTAATAAAGGCCGAAAATAAGACAGCAGAGATATCTGTTTTTGGTCGTAACAACGGCCATGATTTGACTAACTTTAGTGATTGCATTTAAGTTAGCAAGCTACAAAATAACAGCTAACATTACTAAATAGTGACAAGCATTAACGTTACACAAAGAGAAGATGGTTAATATTTAATGGGCAGCTCAGCTTGTAACTAAAACCCAAACCAGGCAAAAAATTAATAATTCTTCAGCACAGAATGAGATACATGGAAACTTGAATATAAGTAACGTTACGTTAACTTACACGAGTTACAGCCCCCGGCCCAAAGTAAATTAGCAAGCCGGTCAGTGTTAGCGGGCTGCAAACAACAGCAGCGACGAACCGGCGAAGAAGAGGAAGAGAAAATAAAACAAGACTCTTACCTTCACTTTGATCAGCATGTTGAATGACTATATTCGATAGTATTAGAGCTATAAAGTAGGCAAAACACCTGAGGTACTGCCGAATTACAGCCTATTTCTCTGGCTCACTTGAAATTCACTTCCTGTGTGCGACGCTAAACGTTCCGGACGCGGTTCAACAAAGCACTCAGAAAAGTGGTTCCGGTCTGACAAAAAACAAAATCATCTATTTCTACGCTCACAACTGCTTTGATACAGGGAGAAAAAAAATAAATGAATCACATTTAAAAAAGAAAAAAACAAAACTAACGTAACACTATGAAAGCACTCTTAGCGAAATAACTGTAGCCACAATCTTTTTATTTTAAAAGATAATTAACACTAATGCAGAAACTGTTACTAACCTAATTTTTATTACAAAACTACTGCATTGTAAACTTATTGTGTTTTGTAGCCTATGTTAGACATTAATCAATAAGAGTGACTAGCAGCAGTACAAAAAAAGCAATATTCACTTTTAAATGTACCTTAGCATAGTAAAGGCATAAACTATGAAAATATGATGGAAGAAGTAAATTCCTTGACTAAATGTAGGCTAGTTTGTAACTAACCACCTCTGCAAAGTTATGAGAGTGCACAATAACCACAGCTAAAGTAGAAAGTGACCGAATGCTGCCTGTTCCCACACAGATGTTGGTCATTCAGCTAATTTGGCAGGAAGTCTACAAATTGTGTCAGTTCCAGTGTGATCTGGATCATTTAGTCATGGTGACTCAGCTCTACATAGGTGTGATAATCGTGGCTGTTTTTGCAGCAGCTATTGCGAATACAGGTATCCTTTCCATGTAGAAATGTGTCAACTCTACAGTTTTATAGTTCTTCACATACAGAAAACCAAATCATGAGAATGTGTTTGCAGATATCGACGTAGTCTGTGCCAAAGACTCAGTAAGGATCACATGGAGGATCAGTGCTGAGATGGTGCCACATGCAGCTCGCCTCTTCCTGGGAAGCTGCATGCCATCTAAACTGAATGTTCTGCCCACCGGAGAGGGGGAAGTACACTTCGACTACCCGTTTGCTGACTGCAAATTTAAAAAACTGGTAAGTAATTGCCATATTTTACTAAAATACATTTCAGCCTCCTCGGTGCTTTAATAACCTGTTTTTCTACAGATGAAAGGAAAACGTCTTCTCTATCAAACTGAGCTGACTTACAGGCCGCATGCAAAGTCCAAACCGGCGAACTTTGTGTATCCCATTCAGTGTGTTTATAAAAGGTAGAGTATCTCTTTGAGTTAAATGCCAGTTAACAGCTGAAATGTAAGCTGAGTAAACACTGTTAAATTTCAGACCTGAAGGGTGGGTTCCCCCTTTTCTGAACCCTGGGTCAGGTGTTTCTGAAGGTCGAGGCGGCCTGGTTTTCCACATGGCGCTCCTCAATGGTGAGTTCTCTAACTAAATGCAAAATGAGGATCCTCAAAAACACACCCTAAGCCTTTTTTACCTTCTCCTACAGAGAAATTAACGGGTATAGCAAAGACTAACGTCGTTCCCTTGGGCTCCTTCATGCCAATATGGGCAGCAGTGGAGCAGAAATCCCATCAACCCTTGCTGCTGCTCATGGAGGAATGTGTGGCAGCCACTACACCAGAGCTGCAGCCTGGCAGCCAGATTCACCCCATCATCAGCAATAAGGGGTAGGATTCAAACGCTGGCTTGTCTTTCAAATGATTGTTCCTGAAAATACTGCAGAACTGAGATTTTTAAATCCCTCAGGTGTCTTGTGGAAAGCTTAAGAGGAAACTCTGTGTTTCTGCCTCGGTACCACTCGTCTGCAGTCGTCCTTTACCTGCAGTCCTTCAGGTTTGGCCTCGGTGAGGAGGTAAGAGATTAAACAGCAACTGCTACACGTGTATTCGCTGCAGAACAAATTCTGAAAGTTTTATTTGCTCCTGAGGTGTACATTCACTGTAACCTGGTTGCATGGGATCCTGAAGGACTTGACGAAAGCAAGAAAGCCTGCCACTATGTGAATGGAAATGGGAGGTAATACTGGATTAAGGGCACATTTAGACATTTTGAAAAGTTTTTTTTTTTTTTTTTTTTTGTAGTTTAAATGTATGAGGCATGAACCGGTGGTGACAATTCCTGTTGACTGCTTCCATCCACTAGGGGTGGTGGGGAAAAATGGATTCATATAGGAATGGAGATTCTCATTTTTAAAGATTCAGAATCGATAAACAAATCCTAAAAATCAATTTTTAAATGTTTTTTTAATCGTCAGGCTGATAAATATGCTTATAAATGACCAATATCTTGGACG